>JAULAV010007800.1:0-17000 GCA_030789695.1 Scilla litardierei
CCGTTTTCTTTATCTTTCTCCGCCGGGTTCGCTTTTTACTTATCTTCCTCGAGGACGAGTAAGAGGTAAGCTTGGGGGATTTTGATCACTCCATATTTTACACCTTTTTTCCGCATGTTTGCATGCCATTTAGATCGCTCAAATCGTGTTTTTCACGTTTATTCGACAATATTGCGATGCTTTTCACGATTTGTTGTTTTTGTCGTATTTTAGAAGATTTGGAGCGATTTGGAGTGATTCTGAGATGCACCCACTCCGGAGTGTCACCAACGACTCTCTTGAGGGGTATTTTGCGATTGGAGAGGAGTGGAAGAACGTCGTAGGAGCGACGAGGAGGCAAAAACATGAAGAATGGGCATTTTCAGCATGCCACTCGGCCGAGTGAAGGAGTCACTCGGCCGAGCATAGACAGCCCGCTCGGCCGGCCAGATCGGACACGCAACAGAGCCAATTACAGCGTGCATTCGGCCGAGCATCGCCATGTCACTCGACCGAGCACCGAGTCATCCCTCACCCGAGTGGAGCCAAGACGATGGCAGCAAAAGAAGCTGAACTCTCTGTTTTTCGTCTGTACAGTCCCAAGCTCCGACTCGGCCGAGTGACCAACGCCATCCACCCGAGTGAAGATCGCCCATCGGCCGAGTGACCCCCCGAGGAGACGACCCCCAAGACCCCCAACTCTCTGTAATTGTACAGGGTCTCTCACTCGGCCGAGTGACATTTGTCACTCGGCCGAGTGAGCCTCGCTGCCTGTAGCGTAAACTGTGATTTTGAGGCTGCGCAGAGGCATTTTCGTCAGGGTTTTTTGGGCGATTTTGGGGGGTATTTAACCCCAGTTTTTAACCTAGTTAAGGGGGATTTTTCAGAACTTTTGGCAGCCCTTTTTGATTGACTTTATAGGAATTAGATTTAGCTTTTTGGGAGGAGAGAAAAGTGAGATTTTGTTGGATGCTATCTTGTTCTTCATTGGTTTGTCTCTCTCTCTCTCTCTCAAAAACTCCATTTTTATTGATTTATTGAATATAGCTATGAATTCCATTCATTTTACTTGTGAATTTCTATTGCATTCTATTATGGATTGTGAGTAGTTTCATCGTCTTAGGGCGTAGGGATGTGTTGGATCTGGATCGTAGCCTAGAGGGGGGTGAATAGGCTAATAAAAATTCTGATGCAACCCACGAGAAATCCTACGCAGTTATAAGCACAGACAGGGCAATAAAATAGCAATCACAGAATACGCACAGATATACCCTGGTTCGGTCGTACCCACGACCTACTCCAGCCCCGAAAGCAACTACTAGATAGATATGTAATCAAGTATAGCTTCAATGAGTCAAGATCCCAAATCTACTCTCACCTAGCTCGTACGCACACCACGTGCTCTACACTCTCAATCTAGTCAGATGCTCTCCCTCCGTGACGACTCCCAAAGTCGTTAGGTCCCCAAAAATAACACAAAAGGTAAAAGTTTCCCCTACGAAGATCTAACACAAAACTACACAATATAATAAAGCAAGAGAGTTTAGAATGCTCAGATCGTGTATGGGAGTCGTCTTCGTCAATCAGCACGGGTCAGATCTCGTCTGACGTAGATGTAGATGTCTCCTCGACACTGGCAACTCAAGTTGTGGCTCTCCTTGCAACTTGCAGCAATCTCCTTTCTCTTGTCAACTCACGGTCTTCTAGTGCAAAGATGATTATATTTTAAGCAAGAGATCGGCGCTTGGTTAATCTTTTCTTTGGTCCACAATTTCAGTTGATCTTCAATAGTGTGCCTCTTGATGATTGGTGAACAACAGTTGTATAGCTTTTCATTGCAAGGTGGTGAGGATTACGGCACTGCACAAAAGAAAGGAAGCTCAGTTACTTTAATAAACAAAAACTTAGACCTTACCTATATTCACATGAGCCGGCCTCCACTGATTTTGTTTTGATGCACAGTGCATCTTCTCCTTTTTAGTGCCTTTAAAAAAACTTCAATAATTGTTGCATCAAGGCCGGCCCATGTGTCAAAAAAATGCTGGCTGCCACAAAATTAACCCATGGCCTGGGGAATTTGAAAAGAATTGTTTTTAAAAAATGGGTCTTTGATATCTATTAAAAAACAACTGTCCTGCAATCACAACCCCTCAAAATCAAACAAAACTTTGACAACCAAAAGTTTTTAAGACCCCCTTTCAAACAAAAATAAAATCCCAAGAGATCACAATCAAAGAAATCGGTCTGCAATCAAATCCCTTTTGTTTTCCAAGCATCAAGGCTGCCTTGGGAATTTAAAACAAAAAAAACATGCGGCAGCCTCGGAAATCTTTTGCAAAACAATTGCGCCTCAAAAGGAATCAAAACGGCACACAAAAAAAATACTTCCTCTTAAAAACTTTGGTGTGGCTGCTGGGATAGGGAAATGACGCAGGGCCTAGGCATAGGGAAATATCAAAAAAAAGAATCAAAAGAGATCTGTGCACTTGCAGGCCTAGGGAAATGACGCAGGCACAAGACACAAATCAAAAGAATACACTGAATTACATTCCCCCCAAAACAAATCAAGTTAGATGCTGCCTTTGAGAAAACTAGATTTGTGGCCGGCTACTTTAAAAATTTGTGATCTGGGAGTAATGAATACGTCCACCTAAAATAATGAGAGCGCCTTTTTCTTTGTTTCGGCAGCTTGGTTTATACAGGGATGGCTATGGTTTTGAAACCCTATCAATATGGAATTTGATTAGAAGGTTGAATAGGAATTGGGTAGAATCAAATATTTCCAAATCTAGATAAGTGATTTGATCAAACCCATTTTGAACTCAAATTGGCCTCCATCTCATCCCATATTGGACCAAGTCCAATTAGCTTTGTGCATGCCACTTCTTCTCCATTCAACTTGCTATATGATTAGCAATTACTCCAAGTATAAAGAGAATTATCGTTTCGCCTTTCCTGAAACACACTTAGCACACACGTTAAGTAAAACACAACGTTTGTCATCATCAAACTAGAGGTCCTAGATCGTTGCTTCCACAATCTCCCCCTTTTGATGATGACAAACTCATAAATGATTTGTACTAATAAAAGTGCGTGTGTGAAGTGTGATGAGGGATGTAATGCAATACGATATATTCAGTGAGATGATATCAAACATTACTAGCATGCACAATATAACAATACAATTAGCATGCTCCCCCTTTTTCCAAGCTCCCCATTTTCAAGTATTTGCATTGCTCCCCCTTCAATCAATAATACCGTATTTTGTGCCACTACCACAAACCACAAATCTTTCAACACTTTTCTCCCCCTTTGTCATCATCAAAAGTGTAGTCGTGAAGATTAAAACATACCGCATGCAAAAAGAGAGTATTATTAATTATAACTAGCATTTGCATGTCGTCATTCTATAATTAGCACTCCAAATCCAACGATAATGATAATTAGAATTCAACACCATCGTGTAAGTGCAATTATTAATCATAGAAGTACAAAGGGAGATACTTTTACAAATTCAACCAAATCAATCCAACATTTTCCAAATAACTTTGTATCACCTAGGATTGATTTTTCCCACCTCATCAAAGATGAGTTCAAGATATCATACCCCAAAACATTGTCTATAAGGACTCTTAGATGTGGGGGTGACATTGCTTGACGAGCAAAAACACTAACGCTAAAGATTACCCGTAAAGCTTATGTTGGATACTCGTGGGTAGTGTATTTGCCATGAATTGTATCCATTTTTCATACGGAGCAAATTTTTTTTTTCACATTCATTTCCTTTGTTTTGTGCTCAATTTTTATTCATGGCAAATCACATCATATCCCTTAGATTTTTCAGTTAATAATCATCTGTCATTCACTTTCCAATATTCATAAAAAGTATCTCCAAAAGTACGACATAGTTTAACATTCGTGGAAGTGAAAGTAGGTGTAGAAATCATATTATTAAAGCATTGAACTTGACATGGCTATTAAGAAATAACACATACGCATGTAGCCATGAATAATAATACTACAATTTCTACAAGGTTATGATCATCATTCATTTATATCACTAGAATAATGCAAAGAGGAAGATATGCAATAAGCTCATATTTTTTACTTTTGTATTTTTCATTTTTTTTGTTTTTATAATGAACTAAGAAACACACTAAAAACAATCAAGCAAAAAAAACAAAAAAAAACAAAGAAAATCCAAGCACACAAAAATGTTAAGAAAAAAAATGCTATGAAGGTATGCATTAAGTTCAAAGAATGAGATATACCTTCGCGTCGTTTTTTGACTAAGGAGCTAAAATAATGAGACTCTCAATTTATTGCTCCTCGCCAAATTTCCGTCTCACCTACAAAAGAGGTGTTGTGTGTGACCTTGGAATCCAACAAGGTCCACTCACGTTAGTCATCAAAGATTTAAGAACCCATATTTGTTTGAACTTAATGTTTTTGTTCCTATATTTGCAATGATATGAAGTATGACCAACACATCCACATGTAAAGCACTTAGCATGAAAATTTCCAACCTTTGTTGTTTCAATGTGAACTTTTCTATATTTTGATTTTTCAACATTTTTAAGACTAAATCCAAGGCCACGTCTATTATTGCCATACAGTTGATTTCCAAGAATGATATCCAAATTTTGTTTTCCTATGGAAAATCTTTTTAATGACAATTCTAGGGTGGTGACTTTGGATTTCAAGATATCATTTTCATTCACAAGCAAAGTACATTTATTAATGAAAGCTTGCTTGTTTTCCTCTTCTTTCTTTTCAAAATCCCTCATTTTTTCTTTAAGTTCAAGATTTAGCATGTTAATCTTTTCAGAAAGAAATTCATTTTCAACTTCAAGCTTTATCTTATCTAGCTTATACATGCTAATATCATTTAATAAAGATGGACATGAAAGACAATCAATTTTTTCAGGCAAGCTAGCTTTCTCTTTTTCTAACATGGCAATGGTAGATTTGCATGCAACAAGCTCTTGTTTAAGATTTTTCATTTCTATAGACATGTCATACTCAGTTTGTTGCATATCAAAATTATCATTTCTATAACATTCCACATCAGCTTCTAGCTCATCAATTCTATGTTGCATTCCTTTACAAATTTCTAAAAGTTCGGCTTTAGTGGGAGATTCTACCTCATTGTGTTTGGCCATCAATGCCAAGCCGGAGTAGATTTCAACTTCCTCCTCCTCATCCTCGGCTTCGCTATCCATGTCCCACGTCAGCACTTTCGTTTTTCCTTTTGCAACTTGAGCTGTGTGTTGTTGTGGGCAATCTTTTATGTGGTGCCCTTTCTTCCTGCATTTAAAACATTCACTTCTATTAATAGCTTTCTGATCATAGGAATTTCTACCAAAATTAGCATTATTAGAACGAATGAACCTTTTTCCCATCTCGGTTCTTCCTTGATCAGTCTGAATGTATCTTCTGAAATTTCTGACCATTAAAGCTTGCTCCTCATCAAGATCGTCGTCGTTAGCTTGAAGAGCTAATGGTGTGGAAGCTTTGGTCTTCTCTTCAGGCTTCTCTCTGGCTTCTATACTCTGCAACTCAAGCTCATGTGACATTAGGTTGCCTATCAAGTCCTCCACTTTCATTATTGATAAGTCATTAGTGTCTTGAATAGCGGTGACTTTAGGCCTGAACGATCTTGGTAGCGCCCTTAAGATCTTTCGTACCTGTTCATGACTAGAGTATGGCTTACCGAGGGAACTGGATTTGTAGACGATGTCTGTGAACCTCGCAAACATCTCTTTCACAGATTCTGTTGGTAGCATGCGGAAGCTCTCATATTCTGTGCTCAGCAACGCAAGTCTTGATTCCTTTAGTACTTGCGATGTTCCCTCGTGTGTCACCTCCAGAGTATGAAGGCGAAGAGACTTCTTCCGTTGAAAGTGAGGATGAAGGCGAAGAGGTAACTATGGATGAAATTAGATTAGCTAACGAACAACTTTAGCTTAAGTTTTCTAAATTGGCTAATAGATATATTGAGATTAAAGATGAGCTAACTAGTCTCCAAACCTCGCCTAAGCCTATCATCATCAACAACGACACCGTTGTTGAAGGTTTGAGAAATGAGATTGTAAATCTCAAATCTCAACTTGAGCATGTTCATATTGAGAATTTGGATGAACGCGAGATAGCGGATTTGATTTCTCGAAACTCAACTTTGAGAATTGAGAATGAGAATCTCAAGTCTCGTGTTTTTGTACTCACATCGCAAGTGTCCACCTCGGATGCTTCTATGCATTCTCTCACTGAGAAGTATGAGTACACATTAGGCCGAATTAATAAATTCAATAAAGGTAAGGGCCATTTGGATAATATCATATATGACTTACTTCCGGCCAATCATCACATTGGCTTGGGGTGTAAGTTGGGAGACTCATCCAAATCGGCCACGACCTTTGTTATGCCAACTTCCGAAGCCTCAACTAGTGGGAGTAAACACCCCATGGGTAGTTCATCTACCAATGGTGCTTCCACTAGGAACACACCCTCGTTTGGAAAGAAACCCACTTTGGGTGGACTCCAAAGAAGGGTCATGTATTTATGTACACCAATGCTATGCCACACAGGAACACACATCCTACCCCACATGTTCACATGTATGCTCCACGTCCACGTGCACGTGCACACCATGTGAGACACACTCATGCACGTGTTCCTCCACATGCATATGTTCATCCTCATCACTATCATATGAACAATTACCATCATGCACCATTTCATCATGTGCCATATGCTTATCCACGACATGCATTTCCTTGGCCACTTCCTCGTAGGTCACATGCATCACATAGAAATCAACAACATGTGCATGCTCCCAATAGGAATAGGGCTCCTAAGAAATTCACTATTTGGGTCCTGAAGAACACTAGCATGCATGAAAAACAAGCATATATTAATTCGTATTTCATGAATGTTGTGCATAATGATGATTTTATTGGGAAGTCTAAGTCCAGTTGGACTTGGCTTCCAAAGGTCTAATCTCTTAGGACCCAATGTCCTTGGGTACCATGAAATGATATTTTTATCTTCAGATACTCAAGAAAAAGGAGAAGGAGCAACAAATCAAAATTTAGCTCCAAGAATAATTGGATACCAATATTCTGTTTTTCTAGGTTCAATCCACCTTGGGATACCAACCCTACCAACTCCTTGATTTGCAAATATCTTCACTCAAATGGAGTTGTTGGTGCTTAAGTGATGCACCAAAGTACGGGGAGCTTAATGTTGTAAGTATATTCTTATATTAGGTATCCATGTGTGTTGAATGCTTATAGATGTCATTTTATGAAGTTACTATCTATTTTTGGCATAAGTTTTATGATAGTTGATATTCATATTGTTTTAATCACCTTGTTATCTCACATCGCACACTTCACTTTGTGATTCTTTTCTATCGTTGTTGTGACATTTGTTGTTGTATGTTGTGTACATCATGTTGCCATTCGTTTCTTATGCACATTGTATTTATGTCTCTGATGTTGACTTCGTCGCTCGACGATTATATTGTTTTAATAGATTTGTTTGTATGAAAACATAGAATTGTTTTCCAAGCACTAAATTCACTAAGAATGTTGATATTGGAGAGTATGTTCCATAACTCAATAAGTGAAATTGATTTGAGTTTTGATGATTTCATTTTTTGATTTTCGACTATGGTCTCGTTGGCACACTTTGATTCTCTTCGTGATTTAACTTTGGTGTCATATGAACCGTGGTCATATTCTACGACTCTCGTGCTTTTATTTTTTTGGCCATTGTATAACAAAGTAAATGAAACAATGAAATACTTAACATTAAATTAACAATTAAATGTTGTCATTGATCTCCTCCCGCTCTTTTTGCTAATGCCAAAGGAGGAGAGAATT
Source organism: Scilla litardierei (assembly GCA_030789695.1). NCBI lineage: Eukaryota > Viridiplantae > Streptophyta > Magnoliopsida > Asparagales > Asparagaceae > Scilla > Scilla litardierei. The sequence goes on from JAULAV010007800.1 coordinate 7,866, forward strand.
AATAATGACGATGTGCTAAATGATAATTCAAAGCAATTTACCGTGGATCTAATTTGATATGTTAGATTCAGCGGGAGTTAAGATATAAAAATGGATTTAGATCCTATATTTCAATAATTGGATTCATATTTTTTTACTTTCCTCGTCTGCTTGATGCGTATATTTATTATTTAATATGGAATTAACGTGTCATCAATGCAAGGGGAGTAAGTAAATTTCTATCGACTCATTATTATTGATTATTATTTATGTTGGTTTGTCATCACCAAAAAGGGGGAGAATGTTGAGTATTGATTCCCCGGATTTGGTTTTGATGATGAACAAACATAAATATCGTGAACTAACTCTTTGTGAGCGCAATTATGGAGATCGTCGTCAAAATTCTACGTACATCAAAAGCGACGTCTCAATACTTCTCAAAGCGCGTGATCATGTGCCTGAAGCTTCGTTGAAGCTCTAGGAGCATTATTGAAGTCAAGAGATTCGGATTGAAGCTTTGAAGACGGTTCGTCTAGCTTATTCTATAGTCTTCTAGCTTCTTTTCATCGAATGTTAAGCCTTGAGTAGGTCTTACATTATAAACTTCATAACGCTCATATCATTAGAGCTAGGATTATCTTAGAAGCCCATAGAATCTTTCCCGAAGCTTCTCGCTTCATTTCGCGGCTTCTTGTGCATCTTAGTTGGTTCAAGAAGAAGAACCAACCGGCTAGATGACAATCTAGTCGGTCAGTAATCCTCCTTGAACCGACTAGATCTCCTTGCTCAATTCAGCATCTTCACTGTTGACCAATTAGTCGGTCCAAGAAGGTTCACCGACCGACTAGTTGTCAAACTAGTCGGTTTGGAATCCTTCTTAGAATGACTAGTTTAAGACTTCATTTTTCAGCCTGAGCTTCTGTTTACAGTTAGTCTGTCCAAGAACATTCATCGACCGACTAGTTGTGAAACTAGTCGGTTAGAATTTGTTCTTAGACCGACTAGCTCTCCTTGTGTTCAGCCTATCGTATTTCAACTCTTAGTCAGTCAAAGAACACTCACCGACCGACTAGTTGTCAAACTAGTCGGTTGGCAAGTCTTCTTAGACCGACTAGTTCGATCGACCTGAATTCTATATTCTTGGCTGTCACCCTTTTAGTCGGTCCAAGAAGAATCACCGACCAACTAGTTGCAAAACTAATTGGTTAGTGATCCTTCTTAGACCGATTAAGCTGCTTCAGAATAGAGCCGTTGGGGCATTTATTACCAGGAATTTTGTGACCATTTTGTCTCTTCCCTATATAAGGTTGAGTGCTTCCAACCAGGGATTCAAGGATGAAATTAGAGACATTTCCACATCTAAGAGAAGAGACATTCAACTCTATTTCCAAGCTCTCTCTTCTCACAAGAATCTCTCCCTTTACTCTTTGAGCCTAAATCCTCAAGAGAGATTCTCTTCATTGTGAGCCACTCAAGCCAAGAGCTTGATTCAAGGTCACCAACTCCATCCTAGCCTTCGATCGCTGGTCATCTTCTTGGAGCTAGGGTTTTGTGACATTCTCTTCCTCAAAATCCTCCTTGCCCTAAAATCGTAAGTTTTACTCGAGGCATAGGATTTTGTTGGTAAGTGTTTTATATTTCATTTACATTGCTATTTCAGTTTTTCTCTCGGTTGTGAGAGAAGTTTGTGATCCCGGTTTGTGGGAGTCACATTTCGTTTTGTGTATGATTTGATCTTGTAGTGGTTTTTCTACAAGAATTTCATATAGCAAAACTTGGGTTAGTGGTTTCTAACTCAAGTAGTGTAACGGTCGGTTTCCGATCTTACTTTCTTTGTGCACGTGCTCTTGATCGTGCACGTGTTTATTTTTGACTCCATTTGATTTTGAACTTCTTCGTGTGTAATGTTGACGTGATCGTCTCTGAAAGTATTAGATTGTGGATCAACTTTGGAACGACATATCTCGAGTCATTCTTCCGTGATACTAACCTATTTGATGTGACGTCGCGACTTTCTGTTTCGACGTGAGACATTTCTATTTTTAGTTTCGTCTCTCGACATCGAAATTTAGATCCGTCTTCTCCACTCTCTTTCTTTCGTTGCCCCGAACACCTTAAAATTATTTTACAATTTTTGGACTTAATTTGACCTATTTTCCATTTTTTTGAAAGTTTTAAATAATTTTAAAACCTATTTTTATAAGTGTTTTAATTGCAATAAAATTCCTATATTATAATAACGTATTAAAGAATTTTTACACCAAATTTCAGAATTTTTGGCCGCACCCATCTTGCGTGAGGGAGAGGAGAGTAAATTTGGTTTAAATTAATTATTTTAATTATTTTAAATACGTTTTTCTTAAACCCTAACCCTAACCCTAGCTCTAACCTATTTATATTAGCCCTAGGCTAAGTTATTTCGGCATTACACAAACCCTAGCCGTCAAAAACGCCTTCCCAACGTTCGTCGCAACGTTGCGACGATCGCCCTAGTGCCCGACCGACGGCCGCCCCCGCTAATCCAGTGCACGACCAGAGCCGCTCCCCGCATCGCCCGCTCGCAGCGCTCCACTGCAAGCCCCCGCTGTCACCCCGCTCTGACCGAGGCCATCCCTCGGTCTGACCGAGAGAACAGCCCGCACCCCGCTCGTTGCAGCCGCTCCGCACCCCGCTAGCGCCTGACCGGTGGGATCATCCGCACCGACCGAGAGGCCTTTCCGCAACACTGCACGCCCGCACCCACCGTGTCTGACCGAGAGGCCCGCTCGGTCTGACCGAGGGAATCCCTCGCACAGCCCACGCCCCCGCCTCCGCTGCGCTGCAACAGCGTCCGACCGAGAGCCCCTCTCGGTCAGACCGAGAGGAACCCCCGCACAGACGGTGTCCGACCGACCGAACTTCGTCGTAACATTGTTTCTCCCACACCAACTCCTGTGGTGGGCCCCCCAAGTTCTCCAGAGGTGTTGTGGGTCCCCCATTGACCCCTAGCACTGCTGTGGGCCCCACTTGGGTGTGCTACTTCGCGGATTTGCCGTCTACGACGATGCGACATGTCGTAGGCCTTCGTCGCAAGTTCCAGCTTTTGGGGAATCGTGCGAGGACCAGATCAGAAGCTGGGGAGTTCTCCGATCAGACCCGACATCCATTCTACAAAAAACTCCGGTTCAGGTTGGTTCCCCGAAACTCGTAGAAACCCCCACAATAGCTGACTGAACCCTAAACTAAAAATCATCAACTTGAACTAAAATTTACTTTTCAGCACCAGTAAAACGTTGTACGAATCTAGAAAATCGACGAATGGACTTCGTTGACTGTGCACATAGGATAGATCGTCGATTAGGCTGAAACATCAAAAAGTGACTTTTGACGAATAGGATAGTCCCGAAAACCTAGAAACGAAACCTAATAGGATTTGATGAAATTGAGACCTGACACCGTCGCCGTGGTGATATTTCAAACGGACTTCCGCGGACGAGACGCTTGGACGAGACGCTTCGAGAGGACGACGCACTCGCCGTTTCAGGCAAGTGTATCCACTTGCACTTTTGGCCGTGCTTAGGCCCTAGTTGGTTAGAATTGTTAACTGTGAACAAACAGAACCGGACGTGAAATGATAGCATCCGGGATGACTCCTGACGGCTCAGACTTGACGACGAAGTCTGAGCCTGACAACAACAACTTTTGACATTGTAGGGCTATCATGTGTGTGCGTGCGTATGGACACCCTAGAATAACAACTTCCTACACTTGTCATGTCGTGTCCTGTTACACAAAAAGCCTTCGGGCGTTTCGGATGCTTTCCTAGCGGAAGTGATCCCTTTTACACAAAAACCCTTCGGACGTTTCGGATGCTTTCCTTGCGGAAGTGATCCCTGTTACACAAAAAGCCTTCGGGCGTTTCGGATGCTTTCCTAGCGGAAGTGATCCCTGTTACACAAAAAGCCTTCAGGCGTTTCGGATGTTTCCCTAGCGGAAATGATCCCTGTAAATCTTGTCTTGAGTTTCTTGGGTTTGGGTTTGGGTTGAGCTTGCGCACGGCAAGAGGGTCTGATCCCCCTCGAACCGTAAGGCGTGAACCCTTTCGTGTCACACTTGTCATGTCTTGTCTTGTCCCGTCACGTCCCGTCTTGTCTTGACACCTATAGGTTAGTCCCGTAGTTCATAGCACACGCTACGACTACTACTTGTGCGCTTTACTTTCCTGCTGCGTTACTTCTGTTTGTTACTCAGTTATAACCTCAGCATGCTAATCAACCAGTAAAATGTTGTCTAAGAGTTGATACACTTGTAGTTTGGTCTAACCCTTTTTGTAGACCTTACCTGACGTACAGTTCCTTCTGTTGGTGCTGTACGTCAAGTGTTGAGCCAGAGTACGTCGACGAGGCGGACTTCCCAGCTGACGGAGAGTCGGAGGACGTTGATCCGGAGTACGACCCCGAGGAGGACCAGAGTTAGAGGCCTCCAGTTGCTGATCCAGAGTTTTGTTCCAGTTTAGATTGGGTGTGTAGCACCTGTTGTTTTCTTGCCTAGGTTGGGTGCTTGCACCGGTAGTCTTTTTTCTGCAGTTGTAGCCCTTCGGGCGTTTTATACTCTCAGTACTTTTGGATGTTATTTTGGAATAAAATGAAATGCTATCTCTTTCAGTACTTTTATTGTTTCGTACTAACTTGCAGCAACCTGTTTCCTTCGTTTTGGAATACCACAGACGCTTATTGGGTCTGGGCTCTCTGCCCCGGCCTAAGCGGGCCTTAGTCACGCTTCGCCTCCGTCCTTTTTGGGAAGCAGGGTGTGACAGGTTTTAGTGGTGGCCCATGCAGGTCCCATCCTTCTGCAAATACGAAACAATCGAAGTATTGAAATTCATTTTATTCTCATCCAGTAATTGTACGAGTCTAACCTCTGTGTTTCTGTCAATAGGATGGCAGGACGACATGTTACCCGATCGGGCAACTTAGGAGATGGAGTTCCGAAGGACCTGGGCGGAGACTTCCGTCGGTTTCTGGGTGTGATGAGGGAGATGCTGGATGTTCAGCATCAGTTGGTTCAGCAGTCCCAGCATACTGCTCAGGCTGCTCCAGTTGCATCACCACCACCTCCGCCTGCCCCACGAGCTGCTCCAGGAGTGAAGCAGTTCAACGAGCTCTAGCCGAGGACATTTTCGGGGAAGGAGGGACCCCTAGCTGCTGACGAGTGGATCCAGAGCACGGAGGAGAAGTTAGTTGCTGCGAAGATTCCTGATGATACCCGTGTGGAGATAGCAAAGATGCAACTGATGGAGAATGCAAGGAACTGGTGGCGCATTGAAGAGAGGCGTCTTGAGAGGCCAGTGGGATGGAAGACCTTCAGGTCTATGTTCAAGGATAAATATTTCACTAAGTCTGCTAGGAGGGAGCTACTGAGCAAGTTTATAGACCGTAAGCAGGGAGATATGACTGTTGAGGAGTATGAAGCTGAATTTGAGATGCTGAGCCGTTTTGCCCCGCATATGGTGAGGAAGGAGGAGAAGCGAGCTGATCGCTTTCGTCAGAGACTGCACCCGAAGATTCAGGCTTCTATGTCTTCGGTGGGTTTCACGACTATGAGGGAGGTGCTTGATGCTGCGAAGAATCATGAGCTCATAGCTCTTCTGCCTGACCCTCCAGCTGATAAGGGGAAGCGTCCCATGGAGCAGTACCGGCCACCTGCTAGGCCGGCGATGAGGCCAGTCCAGACAGTGCCATTCAAGAGGCCAGGAGCACCTATGCAGTTTCAGAGTAAGGGACCATGCCATTACTGCAGGAAGCCAGGACATGTTCCGAAGGATTGCCGGAAGAAGATGGGACTGTGCCTAGTTTGCAGAGATGCCTCGCATGCTGTGAAGGATTGTCCGAGAGCTCATCGTGCTGTGGTTGGAGCGCCAGCCCTGCTGCAGATGAGAGCGCCTGCTCCAGTTCAGAGAGGACCTGCTGTTCGTGGACCACCTTTGACGCCACAGAGGCAGATGTTTCAGAGAGCAGCGCAGACCCAGAGGCCGACGTATACCATGACTGCTATGGAGACTGAGGAGCTGGATGGAGTTATTACAGGTAACTCTTGATTCTAGTTTTCCTTTTCATAATTAGATCTTATTATTTGTGTTGTTTGGTTGACTTTCTTGTTAGAGTAGTTTGATTTGACCGTAGTTCCCTTATATCTTAGGCACTATTCTAGTGTCCTCTCACCCGGCCTTGACTTTGTTCGACTCCGGTGCATCTATGTGCATCATATCCCGGAGGTTTGTAACAAAGCACTCCATCCCCAACCATACACTCCCTAAGTGTTGGGACATCACCACAGGGAACGGAGTGGTGACAGTGAACTTGGGATGTCGATCGATTCCTTTGGTGGTCTGTGGACATGAGCTTTTCGCAGATTTCATTGTCCACGATCTGCCACACTTCGATGTCGTTCTTGGCATCGATTGGTTGGGAGATTTCCATGCCTCGATCGACTGTCACAGCAAGAGGGTGGTGTTTCGGATTCTAGGTCATCCGGAGTTCGATTTCCGCAGCAGAGATGAGTCGCTTGGGCCCATCAGATTTCGGGACAAGCCGGAGGTGCCGATTGTTACAGCCATGCAGATGGAGATGGAGATCGAGCGACCAGTAGTCGTCAGAGACTTCGACGACGTCTTTCCAGAGGACATCTCAGGTTTGCCACCCGACAGAGCATTAGAGTTTGGAATTGATCTTATGCCGGGAGCGCAACCGATATCGAAGGCGACGTACCGTATGGCTCCCGCTGAGCTCGAGGAGCTGCGGAAGCAGTTAGATGAGTTGCTGCAGAAGGGTTTCATCCACCCTAGTGTGTCACCATGGGGTGCACCAATTTTACTTATGAAGAAGAAGGATGGGTCCCGTAGGATGTGCGTGGACTATCGAGGATTGAATGCTGTCACCTTGAAGAATAAGTATCCGCTGCCGCGCATCGATGATATCTTTGACCAGCTTGGAGGTTCGAGAGTCTTCTCGAAGCTGGACTTGAGGAGTGGATACCATCAGTTGAAGGTAAAGAAGGACGATGTTCAGAAGACAGAATTCCGGACGAAGTACAGACATTATGAGTTCGTGGTCATTCCGTTTGGCATGACCAATGCTCCAGCTGTATTCATGAATTTGATGAATTTGATTTTCTATGATTTCCTGGATAAGTTTGTCATTATCTTCATTGATGACATTCTTATTTACTCGATGTCTGAGGAGGAGCACAGCTGTCATCTGAGGACAGTGCTGGAGACGCTAAGGAGACATAAGCTTTATGCCAAGTATAGCAAGTGCGAGTTCTGGCTGGACAGAGTCGCATTCCTGGGACACGTGGTGTCCGGTGATGGCATATCTGTGGATCCAGAGAAGGTCAGAGCAGTCAGAGATTGGCCGACTCCGCAGTCAGCGTCAGACATCAGGAGCTTCCTTGGTTTAGCAGGCTATTATCGACGGTTCATCAAAGATTTCTTGAAGATTGCAGAGCCGATGACGAAGCTGATGAGGAAGGACGAGGAGTTTCTTTGGTCAGATGCTTGTGAGGAGGCCTTCAGTATCTTGAAGGTGAGATTGACCACGGCACCAGTGTTGGCAGTACCGGATCGAAGCGGAGGCTTCAAAGTATATTGTGATGCATCAGGGAAGGGCCTAGGATGCGTCTTGCATCAGCATGGCCACGTGGTCACGTAAGCTTCTCATCAGTTGAGGACTCATGAGAAGAATTACCCGACGCACGATCTGGAGTTGGCAGCAGTGATTTTTGCACTGAAGATTTGGAGGCACTTCTTGCTAGGTGAGAGTGTGAAGATTTTCACCGATCACAAGAGCTTGAAGTACATCTTTACGCAGAAGGAGCTAAACATGCGTCAGAGGCGATGGTTAGATCTCATGGCTGACTACGAGATTGATTTGCAGTATCATCCGGGGAAGGTGAACGTAGTGCCGGATGCTTTGAGTAGACTTCCTACTGCGATGATGCTTACTGCCGACTGGAGGATTCAGCAGGAGCTGAGAGAGATGGATTTGGAGGTTGTCCTACCTGGTGTGGTTCGTTCATTCATGAATCTGCAGATTCAGTCCACGATCGTGGATCGGATCAAGGCAGCACAAGTAGGAGATCTGAAGCTGCAGAGGATCAGGAGGCAGGTTGAAGCTGGACTACGAACAGAGTTCGTGATTCATGAGGATGGTTCGCTGCGGTACGGCAGCAGACTCTGTGTACCTGTAGGTGATGTTCACGAGGAGTTGTTGAGCGAGGCTCATAGCTCGCCATATTCTATACATCCTGGAGGCACCAAGATGTATAAGGATCTCCGTCTGAATTATTGGTGGATTGGCCTGAAGAGGAGTGTGGCACGGAGCGTTGCCAAGTGTTTGATATGCCAACAGGTGAAGGCTGAGCACCATCGTACTGCTGGGTTGCTGCAACCGCTTCCTATTCCGGAGTGGAAGTTGCAACATATTATGATGGACTTCGTGACTGGTTTACCTCGGACCCCGAGGCAGAACAACGCAGTTTGGGTGATCGTAGATCGGTTGACCAAGTCTGCGCACTTTATCCCTTTCCGAGTGGGCCAGTCTACGGAAGCTTTGGCGAGGAAATATCTGGAGGTAAATTTCTTTTTACTTCTCTTTTAATTTCCTCTTGAGTTGGTTGTAACATAGACCGTGTACGTGCAGGGGATTGTACGCTTACATGGAGTCCCCGTGAGCATTGTGTCTGACCGAGTCACGAGGTTCACATATCAGTTCTGGAGAAGTCTGCAGGAGCATTTGGGTACGAGTCTGAGTTTCAGCACGGCGTACCACCCGCAGACTGATGGCCAGTCCGAGAGGACTATTCAGATTCTGGAGGATATGCTGCGAGCTTGCACGCTAGATTTGAAGGGATCATGGGAAGACCATCTTCACTTGGTGGAGTTCTCATATAACAACAGCTACCAGGCGAGCATTGGCATCGCGCCGTTTGCTGCTTTATATGGAAGGAAATGTCGATCGCCACTGAGCTGGGATGATGACCGGCGCCCCGCGTGATGTGCGCGGCGGCGCGGTGTCGTTTACCGCAAGTTTCACGGTTAGTGTAGGGTGCGGGAATATCGAACTCAGGGAGGCGAGGTTGTGCTTGGGTCAGGTAGGACCTAAATCACCCCGAGGGGCG
>JAULAV010007805.1:0-82949 GCA_030789695.1 Scilla litardierei
TTTCCTTCTTAACCACCTCCTTCATGTTCGGGTTTAACCGCCTTTGAGGCTCTATGGAGGTGGCTTCGGTATCCTCCAAATGGATCCTATGCGTGCAAAGCCTAGGGCTTATCCCTTTTAGATCAGAGATAGTGTATCCCAGGACATCTTTTTGGCTCCTAAGAACATCTAGGAGTTTTTCAAGTTGGTCCGGCGTTAGGTGGAAGTTAACTATCACCGGGAAAGTTAATTTGTTACCCAAAAAGGCGTACCTTAGATTCGGAGGTAACTGTTTAAGTTCTACCTGAAGAGGCGCATCTCCTTCTACTTCATCGGCTCGCATGAGTTCCGCTCCTCCCTTGCCATCCGGGTTTAGCTCGTGCTCAGGTGGCGCGCTCTCTTGTGAAGAGTCAGACTCACCACTTAGTGAGGATGATGCATCGAAATAAGCATTCTCCGATTCTGTGCTAGCTTCGTCAGAGCTTTCACTCGGCTCCAGTTCGTCCCTGGAATCAAGAAACACATCAGACGATTCATAGAAGCAAGAGTAAGTGTCATGGGGTGTAACTCCCTGAACGTTGGTTTGCTCTGAAGATCCTTCCGAAGTATAGTGATCCTCGACACTTGTCCTTCCGTCTTCGAAATATAATTTGTCGTCGATCACGTCAACTCTGACATTGCCCCCGATAGTCCCCTCCGGGGAGATCTGCTCCATCACGAAACTAGCAAACAGTTGTTCGTCGGGGTCCTTGACATTGATGGCGAAGGCTCCGGTAGCGTGGACCTCGTCGACAAGCTCCTTAAGGAGGTCTGTGAAGGAGTCATAATCTTCCTGACTGAGTCCTATCGTTGACATTGCATCCTCCATTCTTCCTGCAAAGACCTTATGCAAAATACAGGGAGAATGTGCGAATAGAAGAAAGTATAGAAAGAGAGAAGGAAGAAGTAACCGGGTGGTCGATGACGAACACCGTCAAAATGCCGTCCCCGGCAACGGCGCCAAAAACTTGATCGCTCCGGGATGTGACCCAAAGAACGGTTGTAGTTTTACCGAAGCGCACGGTATAGCGGCAAGCGGGATATCGAACACAGGGAGGACGAGATGACCGTGCTTGTTCAAATCAACCTGGCTATTCAAGGAGAGAGATTTGCCCTTGGCGATCCTGTCACAATCGTCAGACAAAAATGCGGAAATATCAAATCAAATAAAGACGTCTAGGGAATGAGGAATCCCCGCTACTCACCGTATCTCATAAATGTGGTTCATCGGTATCAAATTTGCTTGAATGAGAATTTGGATGAACTAGTTGCAACTGAATGTAGAACCAAGCTCACGCTCTCGCGCTGTTGCCGGTCTATAGCTATCCTAGGTTTGGGTCCAATCTCTTGCAAACCCTAGCCTAGGAAAGCTAGCATTAGGATCAACATCATCGTCCAATCGCGTACCGAGCCCAATCTCTTGCAAACTCGGCTCGCGATCTAGATTGAGATAGTTCCTACCCGTCCAATCTCTTGCAAACGGGTATTGGCACGGAATTGCAACCGGAAATCCTAGTATCGGTCCAATCTCTTGCAAACCGATACTTCGAAAATCCGATTCCAACCCAATTCGGATTTCTAGGGTTTCCTATCAAATTGGGATCCAATCTCTTGCAAATCCCAATTGATATGAATACCTAGCCATCCGTAGTAAATTGATCCCAATCTAATCCCTAATAACAATTTTAGCACAATTTCTACCAATTCATCACGAATATGAAAATGGGCTTGTAGGGTTCATCCCCACGCCCCGAGACGTGGAGACTACTCACAATTCATAGCAAGATCACAAAAATAATCGTTGAAATAAGCAATGAAATTCATCACAATATTGAGATAAGCAATAAAAATAGAATTTTTAAGGAAAAGAGATGCAAACCAATGGAGTTCTTCAATTAATCCAACAAAATTCCAATCTTTGTCTCCTCTCCAATCACAAGAATAAAGCTAAAAACTAATCTAAAAACCTGCAAAAAATCTAAGAGAGAGGCTCTCAAAACTAGGGTAAAAACAGGGTTTAAATAGCCCTCAAAATCGTCCAAAAATCGTGACCAAAATACCCCTGCACAGCCCGTTTTCCGCAGTTTTCGCTACAGGCAGCGCATTGCACTCGGCCGAGTGACAAAAGTCGCTCGGCCGAGTGAAATCCCTGCAATTTTCCAGTAAGTCGGGGCTTTCAGGGGTCTTCACTTCGGAGGCGGCTCGGCCGAGTGAGTTGTCGTCACTCGGCTGATGACTTCATTGTACTCGGGCGGACGGGATTCTCCACTCGGCTGAGTGGGTCTTCTGAAGTTCAGGCAGCCGAAAAACAGTAACTTCGATGTTTTGGAAGGGCTTCGTCTGGGCGCCACTCGGGCGGACGTGATATCGTCACTCGGTCGATGTGGTCTTCGGTGCTCGGCCGAGTGCACACATAAATCGTGTCTGTTCTGGTCGGCCGAGCAGTGTCTCGCTGGTCGGCCGAGTGGCTCCTCCACTCGGCCGAGTGGGACACAAAAAATGCCCAATCTGCTTCTTTTGGCCTCCTCGTCGCTCCTGCGACGTCCATTCTTCTTTCGCTCCTCTCCAACAACAAAATACCCCTCGGGGAGGTCGTTGGTGACCGTCTAGAGTAAGCGCATCTCGGGATCACTCCAAATCGCGCCAAATCACCTGAAATGCGACAAAAACAACAAATCGTGAAAAGCATCGCAATATCGTCGATATATCGTGAAAAACATGATTTGGGCGATCTAAATGGCATGCAAACATGCGGAAAAGAGGTGTAAAATAAGGAGTGATCAGTTGGGCTTTAATATGACAGCGTATCACTATACAATTATACATCGCATATTAGCCCAACGTTGGATTAAGATCCAACTGAGTTGGGTAAGTTTCAACACATAAAGCACGCATGATTTTTTGAATAATATTTTCGTGCTTGTTTGGTGATTTTTCACGTTGATTTTTATAGAAAAAGCTTGCTCAAAATTTTTAAGCTTTCCATGAAAGGTATTCCGGTTAAAAAATAGGCCACGTGTTTAAAACGTTTTGTTTGTTATGAATAGGCCCATGAGGCCCATTTGGGTATCCAACCCACTATTGAAAGCTATAAATATGAGGGTATGTGGCTCTTAACCCTCTACACATATTTCCCTACTTTTCCCTTCACAACACGTTATCAGCACGATCACGCTCGTCGGAGGAGACGGCGGCTCGCGAGGAAGGAGATCCATCAATCGCTCAGATTCAAGAAGATCGTAATCTTCTCAACGGGGAGCGAAAAGGGCATCCTTCACCAACCGTCGACTAGATTCCCTGGTCGAATCTAGAGGTAAAAATCAAAACTTTTTAGATCTAAACTTGCTTTTCACCATTAGATCTGCATGTTTTAGGATCAAAAAGTTTAAAACACGGTAAAAATCACATTTTTATTTAGATCCGCATGTCTAAAAATAATAAAAATCAGTTTTTAGCGATCTAAATGCCTGAAAAATCCATTTTTTACCCCCCGACCTTGATCCAAAACTCTGCTCGCTCGTAGGGCGAAACGGCGGCGCTTCACAAGCGCCGCCGTTGGCAAAAAACGACGCGGCCTCAGGCTGCGGCCAGCAGGCCACGGCCCCGTGCGGCAGGCCGCGGCTCGCTGCCCGCCGCGGTGGCCGCGGCCTGCAGCCGCGGCCCGTCGCCACCACGGCGGCCGCGCCTTGCGCGGCCAGCCGTCGCGGCGACAAGCCGCGGGCCCCTAGGGTTTTTCAGAAACCCTAACCCTAAACGGGCCAATTTTTCGGGGGAGGCCCAATTAGCCTTAATGGGTTGTTTTCATCCCAAAAGCCTGAAAATTAGCCCATTTACACAAACAATTTTTATTTTTTATTTTTGACCCTAAAAGCCCAAAATAATTAAAGAAACTTTATAAAAAGGGTTTAAAGCGGTAAACAAAACATTAAAAAAATATATGGATCAAATGTAAAAAAATTTTCAAAAACAATTTTAGCACGTCACATACTAATTAGATTATTTAATTAATCTTTACATGCCCGTGATATGATTATCTGCGTGGTTGTATGATTTCAATATATTATCTGCGTGGATGTGCAATTAGGCTATGTTTTAGGGATCAGCCAGGTTTCCGACACCTTTAATTTCCTGCAATTTTTTTCTTTTGAGAGAAATTTGTAAGTGAGGATATAAATGTAAAAAGAAGACCGAAGGACACCAAAAAGGAGCTAAAGGCGTATGCACAAAGAAGATATGGGCTTCTCTATGAAGTTCCCGAATTGTATTTTATTCTTTCATGCAATTTTTGATGTAAATTCGGACTGTATTTCTTTTTATTTCGGTGTCGGCTAGCTGATCCCCATAGTCCTAAGTTATTTTCTTTTTTTCATTGCTTATACATTAATTGCGTGGATGTTAATTATTTTTTCATACCATGTTTAATGTTACAATGAAACTGTCAAAAAGCATGCGTGAATGTTAATCTTTGTTAATTATTCACATTATGAAACCGTCAAAAAACATGTATGTTAAATTTCCTCTAATAGATCCATGCTATGACAAATGTTTAAAATACATGCGTGGATGTCTATTTTTACTCAGTTTTAATGATACATACTGTTTTTATATATTGCTAGATCATTCAATGGACAGACTGGCGAATGTCGACTTTTCGGTCCTGAAGGCCGATGGGTCAAACTACCTGAGTTGGCAGTTGGACCTGAAGTTCCATCTGCACTCTCATGGTTTCAGTCTCACACCGACTGATAAGGCAACAACAAGTACTGCCTCAGCTGACAAGGATGCTTCAAAAGAAGCACCTCATACAGAGGAAGTTTCTGATATACTAAAGGCGAAATCCATTATATATATATCAGGAAACATTTAGACTCGACCCTGAAGGACGAGTACCTTACTGTAGAGGATCCTTACAAGCTGTGGGACACACTCAAGAGAGGTACATGCATCAGAGAGATGTCATACTCCCCCGTGCGCAGTACGAGTGGACTCATCTCCGCATACAGGATTACAAATCTGTAGCGGAGTACAACTCAGCACTCTTCCGTATCACCTCACGCCTGAAGTTGTGCGGTGAAACGGTGACAGAGAAAATGTTGCTGGAAAAGACGTTCACGTCTTTCCATGAGAAGGACATGATCCTTATGCAACAATACCGTGAGAGGAAGTTCACAAAGTACTCTGATCTGCTTTCATGCCTGCTTATGGCTGAACAGAACAGAGACCTGTTGGTTGCCACTCACAACCTGCGCCCTCCTGGCTCCGCTCTACTGCCACCTCCTGCAGAGGCACACTTCCAGTCTTTCCAGAAGAAGAAGATGGACAAAAAGGCAAAATTCCAGAAATGGAAAGAACAAAAGCAGCGGAAGAAGGCCACTCCCCCAGCTCCTCCTCAGAACCAGAAGTTCATGGAAAAGAAGCAAAAGAGGATGTCCAATAAAGGTGGCACTCCCAAGAAAGACTGGGAGGATAAGTGCTCTAAATGCGGAATGACGGGCCACTGGTCCAGAATCTGCCGCACCCCAAAACACCTCCAGGACCTCTACCAGGCAAGCCTCAAGCCTCAAGCTGAGACAAACCTGATTGAGAGCGCAGCATTGCCAGAGACCTCATGGACTCCTGAAGACTTCATGGGAGATGACACTCTCTAGTTTTGGACCACTTCTATGTACTAGCAATGTATTTTCTTTTCATGCATCGTATCTAGTTTTAATTCCATGTCAAACAATATTTTGAGCATTTTTTATGAAAGTAGATCTTTTCTTTTCATATTATTTACTGCTTGAATGTCTTTCTTTATATAGATAAGGAATTAATCTGCCTAGTGGACAGTGCATCGACGCACTCGATCCTTTAAAACATAGACTACTTCACGAGCATAAGTAGCTATTCTGGTCCACTGAGAACAATCTCAGGACCAGCTAACATAATGGAAGGATCAGGGGAAGCAATCATATTGCTCCCCGGTAACACACAAATCACACTTAAAAATGCGTTATACTCCCCTAAATCTATCCGAAACCTCCTAAGCTTTAAAGATATCCGTTTAAACAGATATCACTTAGAGACGGTCGAGGAAGATAAAAGGGAATACTTGCTTGTAACGTCTCTTATAAATGGTTCAAAAACCGTTGTGGGACGTTTCAAGGGACTCCCCTCGGGACTCTATCAAATAAGTATACAAACTCCAGAAACATCCATGGCGGAGCACCTGCAGTGCCCCCAAACACCAGAATTCCAAATCTGGCACAGTAGACTGGGACACCCTGGATCTGTTATGATGTACCGCATCATAAAAAGCTCCAGGGATATAGACTTGAAGAACCTGAAGATTCTTCAAAAAGGTAAATTCCCATGTCCACCCTGTTACAAGGGTAAACTGATTACAAGATCCTCTCCACTGAAAGTGGACGTGGAGTCTCCAAGCTTTCTAGAAAGAATCCACGGAGACATTTGTGGGCCGATACACCCATCAAGTGGTCCGTTCAGGTACTTTATGGTCCTGATAGACGCATCTACTAAGTGGTCATATGTGTGTCTACTGTCCACCTGTAACCTAGCACTATCTCAGCTTTTAGCTCAGATAATCAAGTTACGGGCCCATTTCCCCGACTACCAGATAAAGAATCTTCGTCTGGACAATGCGGGGGAGTTTACGTCACAAGTCTTTCTAGACTATTGCCAAGCTCAGGGAATTGAAGTCGAAAATTCTGTAGCACATGTTCACACCCAAAATGGGTTAGCAGAATCTCTAATTAAGAGACTGCAATGGATTGCTCGTCCATTATTACTTCAATCCCAGATGCCAGTGAATGCGTGGGGTCATGCAATTTTGCATGCTGCATCTTTAATAAAATTAAGACCTTCTGGAGGTCAATCATCTTCTCAAATGCAACTAACACTTGGAGCTCCACAAATTGTCTCACACTTGAGAATATTTGGTTGTGCAGTATACGTCCCCATAGAACCACCACAGTGGACAAAGATGGGTCCACAACGATGCCTAGGCATTTATGTTGGGTTTGACACCCCCTCCATAATTAGATTCCTAGAACCCCTTACGGGAGACGTTTTCAAGGCACGTCTAGAAGACTGTGAATTCGATGAAACATCGTTTCCAAGACTAGGCTCACAGACAAAGAAGCCCGAAGCTTCAGAATGTATCACTTGGGATACAAAGACATTATGTCACTTTGATCAGCCCACAAGCCAGTGTGAGGAGGTCCTGAAGATTCTCCACATCCAAAACACTGTCCATCTCTTACCAGACAAATTTACTGACAACCAGAAGATTGTCAAATCACACGTCCCTGCTGCTAACACTCCAGCTAGGATTGACATACCGCAAAATGGATGCAATCCCCATGCAGGAGAAATGGTTGGACCTCTCAAAAAGAGAGGGCGACCACCGGGATCCAAGGACCAAGTCCCTCGAAAGAGTAGGACCCTTGGCAATGGTAAACAAATACCACCACAGGATGCTCCTATAAGCCCTGCTACCCCATCTCTCCCAAACTCTCATGAAGAGGAAAAACCGGGAGACAATGAAGTTTCGATACACTATGTACGAACTAGGGAGTATTGGGACAAAAAGAGCACAACCATAGATGACACATTTGCGTGTAATATTGCCATCAACATCGCGTACTGCGACGATGAATTAAACCACACTCTCTGACAGAATGTCAAAGCAGAGATGATTGGCCAAAGTGGAAAGCGGCAATAAGAGTGGAGTTGGATTCACTCACCAAACGCAAGGTTTTCGGACCCATAGTCCAGACACCAAAAGGTGTAAAACCTGTGGATTATAAATGGGTATTTGTTAGAAAACGAAATGAACAGAATGAGATCGTTCGCTACAAAGCAAGGATTGTAGCGTAGGGTTTTACCCAACGTCCAGTGGTGGATTTTGAAGCCACATACTCCCCGGTCATGGACGCGATCACCTTCCGATTCCTCATCGGCTTAACAGCCCAAGAGGGTTTAGATATGCAACTCATGGACATGGTTACTGCATACATATATGGCAACCTAGACCGAGACATCTATATGAGATTGCCTGACGGTTATTCTATGCCTGCAGCACTAAAAGAGAGAGAACGTGACATCTACTCAGTGAAACTGCAAAGATCATTATATGGTCTAAAACACTCCGGAAGGATGGGGTATAACAGACTGAGCGATTTCCTTACAAAACAAGGATTCGAAAACGACCCAGTCTGTCCTTGCATCTTTATAAGAGCAAAGGCAATAGGATTTGTAATCATAGCCGTCTATGTAGACGACTTGAATCTCATCGGATTTCCTGAAGAGATCGTAGAGATTTCTAGAAGCTTGACAGAAACCTTCGAGATGAAAGACCTCGGAAAGTCAAAATTCTGTTTAGTTCTTCAAATAGAGCATCTTAATGATAGGATCCTGTTACATCAGTCAACTTACATATCGAACTTATTGAAAAAGTTTCAGACTGATAAGTGCCACCCCCTCAGCACTCCAATGGTCGTCATATCATTGGATGTACATAAAGACCCCTTCCGGCCGCTGGAAGAGGGGGAGGAAGTACTAGGTCCCGAAGTGCCTTATCTTAGTGCTATCGGTGCACTCATTTACCTGGCTAACTGCACTCGCCCTGACATAGCATTTGTAGTCAACTTACTAGCCAGATATATGTAGTGCCCTGTGGTAGCTACTGCACACGTACTAGAGGGGGGGGTGAATAGTACTTAAAATAATCAAGATAGTTATTCCTAATTATTGTGCAAGAAACAAACGACAATGCGGAATTAAACAACTATCAACAAGAATTAAAACATACACAAACAAACAATATTACTGGGTTTGGATCCACCCAAGTCTCTCCGACTTGTTCCCGGTGATCCTACGTCCCAACCACCCGGATCCCCTCCGGATACTTGAGTTAGCAACCCTAACTCAAGATTTCCACTATGAAGTACTTGTGAAAAACCTTCACAAGTCAAATCATACACAAAGTAATTTGTGACTCCCACAACCCGGGATCACAACCACACTCTCACAACCGAGAGTGAAACTTACAATTCAAATATGAAATGAAATAAACACTTACCTAAAAAATCCTATGCCTTGAGTAAATCTTACCAAATTAGGGCAAGGAGGGATTTTGAGGAAGATGATGTCACCAAACCCTAGCTTCAAGAAGATGACCAGCAATGGAAGCCTAGGGTGGAGTATGGTGACTAGAATCAAGCTCTTGGCTTGAGAAGCTCACAATGGAGAGAATCTCTCTTGAGGAAGATGGCTCAAAGAGTGAAGGGAGAGATTCTTGTGAGGGAGAGAGCGCTTTAAATTAGCTTGGGAGAGCTCTTCTCTTAGGTCTGAAATTACTTGTAAAGTGGACCTTCAACCTTGTCTCAAATGTATCAAGTTTGTATTTATAGAGGCAAGGAAAATCGTGTTGGAAAAGTTCCCAACGGCTCTTTTCTGAACCCAACTAGTCGGTCAAAGAACAACCACCGACCGACTAGTTCATCAACTAGTCGGTCGGTCAATCAACGTAGACCGACTAATGGAAGAACAGCCAAAAATCGAAGTTCTAGGCAAAGACAACTAGTCGGTCTAAGAAGACTTGCCGACCGACTAGTTTCACAACTAGTCGGTCGGTGAATGATCTTTGACCGACTAACGTCGAAATAGAATAGGTTGACTTCAAGATGAATTAGTCGGTTTAAGAACAAATGCTGACCGACTAGTTTCTCAACTAGTCGGTCGACAAACATTCTTTTACCGACTAACTCGAAACAGTAACTCAGGCTGAACAGAGGCAAGCTCAACTAGTCGGTCCAAGAAGAATTCCTAACCGACTAGATCGTCATCTAGTCGGTCGGTGACTCTTCTTTGACCGACTAATTGATCAACCTGGAATGAGCTGAATATAGCAAGGCATCTAGTCGGTTCATGTAGAGTTGCTGACCGACTAAGTCGTCATCTAGTCGGTTGGTGACTCTTCTTGAACCAACTAACATGCACTCGAAGCTGAGGGAAGAAGCGATAGGCTTCGGGAAAGTTTCTAATGGCTTCTATGAATATCCTAACTCTAAGATATGAGCGAAATGAAGTATATAATGGAAGTCCTACTCAAGGCTTAACATTCTAATCTATGAAGCTAGAAGACTATAAAATAAACCTTACGAGCCGTCTTCAAAGCTTCAATCTTCATTCCTCTTGACTTCAATATTGCTCCTTGAGCTTCAACGAAGCTCCATTCACACGATCACGCGTATTGAGAAGTCTTGAGGCGTCGCTTTTGATGTACGTGGTATTTTGGCGACGATCTCCATAACTGCGCTCACAAATAAGTTAGTATACATTATTTATGTTTGCTCATCATCCAAAACCAAATCCGGTGAATCATATCACAACATTCTCCCCCTTTTTGGTGATGACAAACCAACATAAATAATAATCAATAATGATGATTCAATTGAAATTTACTTACTCCCCTGCATTGATGACACGTTAGTTCCATATTCAATAATATTCATATGCATCAAGCAACGAGGGAAGATATGAAATATGAACCACATATTGACATATATGATCTAAATCCATTTTATATCTTTACTCCCCCTGAATCTAACACATCAAATTAGATTCATGGTAAATTCCTTTGAATTATTAATTAGCACTACTCCCCCTGAATCTAACACATCAAATTAGATTCATGGTAAATTCCTTTGAATTATTAATTAGCACATTGTCATTATTATATCTCTCCCCCTTTGGCATTAGCAAAAAGAGCGGGAGGAGACAAAACCAATGGCTAAAAAAATAACGCATGGGAGTCAAGAATACGACCAAGGTCCAAAATAACACCAGTGCAAAATATCAAATGCAAAATATCGAATAAAAGCAACGCGTGTCAAGGAGACCAAAGTCGAAAATCGGAAACCGAAATCATCAAACCATAGGCGAAATACGAAATACGAAATCATCTAGCCATAGGTGAAACTCGAAAACCGAAATCATAAAATCATCGGTGAAAATCGGAAAACGAAATCACCAAGCCATAGGCGAAAATCGAAATACGAAATCATCAAGCCATAGGCGAAAAACGAAATCTGAAATCATCAAAACTCAAATCGATTCAACTAATTGAGTTTTGGAACATACTCTCCAAAATCAACATTAGAGACAAAAATTCCAAAGAGAATACCAAATGTAGCATGCAAAAACATTTGAATGGCATACACTAATCTAGCATACTAGGATTCAAATTGAAACAAAATGATACCAAACGTAATATATTCTACCAATGGATACCAATGTGAATCAAAAGTATGAAAATACTTACAACATTAAGCTCCCCCTACTTTGGTGCATCACTCAAGCACCAACAACTCCATTTGAATGAAAATCCTTGCAAATCACGGAGTTGGTAGGGTTGGTATCCCATGGTGAAATTAACATAGAGAATATCATTTTGGTATCCAAAAAATCTCTTTGGATCCTATGGGTTAGGCAATAAATTTAGAGAACTAAATTCAAATTAAATGAAACCCAATCTTACCATAATTGCTTTGGTACCCATAACAATGAAATTAAACTTATGGTACCAAGCAATGAAGGGTCAAAGGAAACTAACCCTTCAGAAACCAAGTCCAAGAGGAACTTGATTTCCCAACATAATCATCATTCAAAAATAACATCATTAATAAAAGATTGCACATACAAATTCTTATTATGCATGCTTGTGTTCTTCGGACCCCAAATAGTGTATGTCTTGGGAGTCCTAATCCTATTGGGAACATGCATACGTTGTTGATTTCTATGTGATGCATGTCGTGGGTAAGCATATGGCATGCGATGCAAAGGTGCATGATGATATTTATTCATATGAGAATGAGGATGATCATATGAATGTGGAGGAACACGTGCATGAGTGTGTCTCACATGGTGTGCACGTGCTCATGGGTGCGGAGCATAAAAATCATCATTTGTGCTAGAATGTGGGGTAGGATGTGTGTTCCTACGTGGCATGGCATACATGAAGGCATGACCCTTCTTTGGAGGTCCACCCAAATTGGGTTTCTTTCCAAATGGGGGGGGGGTGTTCCTAGCGGAAGCACCATTGGTAGAAGAACTACCCATGACATGTTTACTTCCACCAGTAGAAGCATCGGACGTTGGCCTAACAAAGGTGGTGGACGAGTTGGATGAATCTCCCATCTTATACCCCAAGCCAATGTGATGATTGGCCGGAGGCAAGTCATTTAGGATATTATCCAACTTGCCCTTACCTTTGTTGAATTCATGAATTCGGCCCAATGTGCTCTCATGCTTCTCGGTGAGAGAATGCAAAGAAGCATCCAAAGTGGACACTTGCGATGCGAGTGCACAAACACGTGACTTAAGATTTTTATTCTCAATACTCAAAGTTGAGATTTGAGACGTCAAATCCGCTATCACATGTTCATCCGAATCCTCGACATGAACATGCTCAAGTTGAGATTTGAGATTTTCAATCTCATTTCTCAACCCTTCAACAACGGTGTCGTTATTGACGATGATAGGCTTAGGTGAGTTTTTAAGACTATCTAGCTCATTTTTAGTCTTATTAAACCTAGTAGCCAAATTAGAAAATTTATTCCAAAGTTGTTCATTGGCTACTCTAAGTTGATCATTGGTTACCTCTTCGCCTTCATCCTCGATTCCATCCTCACTTTTATCGGAGGAGGTGTCTTCATCACGATCCTCTTTGCCCATGAAGCACGTGTGTGCTTTCTCCACTCTTTCATCGTCCGACTCTCCACTTGAGGAATCGGAGTCGGTGAAAGTGCCGACAAGCCCTTTCTTGTGCTTTCTTGACTTGTCGTGCTTGGATCCCTTCCATTTTCCCTTGTGTTTGTAGAGAGGACAATCCGGCTTGATATGTCCTGGCTTATTGCATTTGTAACACACGGGAGTAGAAACATTAGTCGAAATAAATTTAGATTTATGATTCAACTTACCTTGTCGGAAGAATCGGATGAACTTCTTTGCCATATCGGCCAAAGCTTCCATGTCCAACTCATCGTCCGATTCTTCTTCCGATTCTTCATCATCGGTAGATGGAGCGGCCTTGTATGCAATCGCCTTTTTCTTAGGCTCGTCTTGCTTCAAGTACGACTTCATCTTTTATTTCATCATGAGCTTGCTATCCTTGCGTACCTCGTATGACATTAAAGTACACATTAGTTGAACAACGGTATAGGTTTTCATGTCATTACCTTCCTCGATGGCGAAGGTACGCTTCTCCCAACAAGAAGGAAGTCCATCGATTATCTTCGAGACTTTCTCCTTTTGGGTGTAGGTCTTCTCAAGAGCTTTCAACTCGTTTGTGATGTCGACGAATCGAGCATAATACTCTTTCATCTTTTCACCCTCCAGCATATGAAATAATTCGTAATCTTTGTTCACGACAACGAGTTTAGAATCTCTTACCCGACTTGTCCCTTCATGTAATATGAGGAGGGAGTTCCAAATTTGATATGCACTCTTATATGTGCATATCTTATTGAAGTCCTAGGGCTCCAATGCGCATTGCAAGGCGTTCATTGCCTTGGCATTACTTACCTCCACGGAGACCTCCGCGGGAGTCCACTTTGCGAAATCTTGTTCGGAGGGCTCGACGTACTCATTCATCGTGGCTCTCCAAAGTGAAGCGCTCCGGAGGAACGTTTCCATTCGGTATTTCCAGTACCCGTAGTTGGTACCGTTGAAGGAAGGAGGCCTAGATGAAGATTGCCCTTCCAAAACTGAGGAAGCTCCTTGACGATCCTTAAAGACGCTGTAGTCGTTGTTCGTCATAGCTTTGAACTTGTGGCTTTAACCTTGGCTCTGATACCAATTGTAGTGCCCTGTGGTAGCTACTGCACACGTACTAGAGGGGGGGTGAATAGTACTTAAAATAATCAAGATAGTTATTCATAATTATTGTGCAAGAAACAAACGACAATGCGGAATTAAACAACTATCAACAAGAATTAAAACATACGCAAAAAAACAATATTACTGGGTTCGGATCCACCCAAGTCTCACCGACTTGTTCCCGGTGATCCTACGTCCCAACCACCCGGATCCCCTCCGGATACTTGAGTTAGCAACCCTAACTCAAGATTTCCACTATGAAGTACTTGTGAAAAATCTTCACAAGTCAAATCATACACAAAGTAATTTGTGACTCCCACAACCCGGGATCACAACCACACTCTCACAACCGAGAGTGAAACTTACAATTCAAATATGAAATGAAATAAACACTTACCTACAAAATCCTATGCCTTGAGTAAATCTTACCAAATTAGGACAAGGAGAGATTTTGAGGAAGATGATGCCACCAAACCCTAACTTCAAGAAGATGACCAGCAATGGAAGCCTAGGGTGGAGTATGGTGACTAGAATCAAGCTCTTGGCTTGAGAAGCTCACAATGGAGAGAATCTCTCTTGAGGAAGATGGCTCAAAGAGTGAAGGGATAGATTCTTGTGAGGGAGAGAGAGCTTTGAATTAGCTTGGGAGAGCTCTTCTCTTAGGTCTGAAATTACTTGTAAAGTGGACCTTCAACCTTGCCTCAAATGTATCAAGTTTGTATTTATAGAGGCAAGGAAAATCGTGTTGGAAAAGTTCCCAACTGCTCTTTTCTGAACCCAACTAGTCAGTCAAAGAACAACCACCGACCGACTAGTTCATCAACTAGTCGGTCGGTCAATCAACGTAGACCGACTAATGGAAGAACACCCAAAAGTCGAAGTTCCAGGCAAAGACAACTAGTCGGTCTAAGAAGACTTGCCGACCGACTAGTTTCACAACTAGTCGGTCGGTGAATGATCTTTGACCGACTAACGTTGAAATAGAATGGGTTGACTTCAAGATGAATTAGTCGGTTTAAGAACAAATGCTGACCGACTAGTTTCTCAACTAGTTGGTCGACAAACGTTCTTTGACCGACTAACTCGAAACAGTAACTCAGGCTGAACAGAGGCAAGCTCAACTAGTCGGTCCAAGAAGGATTCCTAACCGACTAGATCGTCATCTAGTCGGTCGGTGACTCTTCTTTGACCGACTAATTAATCAACCTGGAATAAGCTGAATATAGCAAGGCATCTAGTCGGTTCATGTAGAGTTGCTGAGCGACTAGATCGTCATCTAGTCGGTTGGTGACTCTTCTTGAACCAACTAACATGCACTCGAAGCCGAGGGAAGAAGCGATAGGCTTCGGGAAAGTTTCTAATGGCTTCTATGAATATCCTTGCTCTATGATATGAGCGAAATGAAGTATATAATGGAAGTCCTGCTCAAGGCTTAACATTCTAATCTATGAAGCTAGAAGACTATAAAATAAACCTTACGAGCCGTCTTCAAAGCTTCAATCTTCATTCCTCTTGACTTCAATATTGCTCCTTGAGCTTCAACGAAGCTCCATTCACACAATCACGCGTATTGAGAAGTCTTGAGGCGTCGCTTTTGATGTACGTGGTATTTTGGCGACGATCTCCATAACTGCGCTCACAAATAAGTTAGTATACATTATTTATGTTTGCTCATCATCCAAAACCAAATCCGGGGAATCATATCACAACAATATAGTGCTGTACCTACACAGCGGCACTGGACCGGAGTTAAGCATCTTCTGTGCTACCTCCAAGGGTCCATAGACTTAGGTCTATTCTACAGGAAAGGGGCATCAACTGGTTTAGTTGGTTATGCTGATGCAGGATACAGGTCCGATCATCATACAGAAAAGTCTCAGACATGATACATGTTTACTTATGGCGGCACAGCCATATCCTGGAGATCTGTAAAGCAGACCATGACGACGGTCTCATCCACTCACTCAGAGCTCCTAACGATCCACGAAGCAAGCAAGGAGAGTTTTTGGCTACGCTCTGTGATCCAGCACATCCTCACCTCCACCGGCCTGATGACCGGCGTTCTTGCGCCTACTCCACTTCATGAAGACAATACAGCATGCATAGCCCAGCTACAGGACGACTACATAAAAGGCGACAAGACGAAGCATATCTCCCCCAAGTTCTTCTGGACGCACGACCTCTAGACGTAGAAGCAGATTGAGGTACAGAAGATCCAATCATGTAATCACTGGGCGGATTTGCTTACCAAATCCCTGCATACTAGTATCTTTGAGAAACTTGTATATGGGATTGAGACGAGGAGAGTGAGTAAATGTAAACTGGGTCAGGATGAGAGAACTATGAACTCATATATACATAGGAAACTGATGTATAAATTCATAGGAAATCTGCAAGCCTGAAGCTTGGTCAGATGAGGGGGAGTCAACCGCAGAGTTGTACTCTTTTCCCTTGGCTACTGGTTTTTTCCCACAGGGTTTTTCATAGTCAAGGTTTTGACGAGGCAACCTCGTTGACTCTGGATCCTGAAGTATCCACCTCTAGACACATCCCAAAAACAGGGGAAGTTATGGATTAACTGTTCTTTATTTAACAAGGCAGTTATCCTAACTCGGATCCTGAAGAATCCACCTCTTATTCAATGTTGGTTGGATAAGGGGAAGTGTTATGAATATGGCCATGAGGCCCATTTGGGTACCCAACCCACTATTGAAAGCTATACATATGAGGGTAGTGGGCTCTTAACCATCTAAACATATTTCCCTATTTTTCCCTTCACAACATCGTTAACTTGGACTTTCTTCAAAAAAGCGTCCAAAGTTCGGCGATGTTTGTGGAAACTTTCAGGGGGCGTTTTAAAACGGCCCAAAACGTTTGGGTGTTTTTCAAAATTTAGCCAAGAAACATACGAGGGAATACTTATGAGCATCTAGATTCAGAATCCGAGTATCGGCGCAAGGTGTACAGTCTAAAAAAAGCTAAACTGTAGACTTGGGGAACTCTGCCATCTTTAATGTTATCCGCTCTGTGAGGCGAAGGGAAACAAATGGCAAGTGTCATGGGAGGCAGAGGGTCATGTGACTCCCACGTGGGAAGAGGGCAGAGCAGACAGCAGGAACAGTCTTTTGTTCGCAGCCGAAGGCAGAGGATCGTTGGAATTTTTCGGAACCTTCATGCACATGAACTCTCTCTTGCCCCTGCACAGCTGCACGAAGCTTGGACTCTAGCGATGCTTTCAAACACAAGCTGAGCTGCTTGCCAAATTGAACACTGGAGAGGGGAAGGGAACAAGATAAACTTGTCATGATGCCAGGTTGATCATGTCTCCATGCCCATATGCACTCGGTCACAACTCTGGGGTAAAAAGATAGATGTTAAAAGCAATGGTAAATTGTTCTTAGCTTTTACACTGATCCTTTTCATGGGCAGGCTTTAATCAGTAGTTCCCTTAATGCTGTGTGGGGAAAAAGGAGACGTTGTATTTCTGTAAAAGCTTCCTTTTGTGAAGCAAGCTCCAATCTCTAGACCATCTTTACTCCTTTTTATCTCTCACCCTTTTACCTTTACTTAAGTATCCCTTTGACATGATTTTTGCATCCTCTAAAGCTTGGGTGATGGATATACCAATGAATTATGGTGAATATACTAATGTCTGGACTGTTACTGATCTTTTTCTTAAAGTTCTTTTTTTTTTCAATCATGTTACTTTTACTTTAGAAAGATTCCATCCAAGGACAAGGTCCATGAAAGTTTTGTATGTAGCAAAGGTCCAAGATAAAATCCTTTTCTGTGTGTTCTAGATGTGCAAGCTGAGGTTTAGATCCTTGCACATGAGCTCTTCTGGATTGGTAAGTTGCCTTCTTGGGGGTTTAAAAAGCTTTAGCTGCTTATGTTCACATGTGTGCATCTAAATTTGCGTACCTAACATGGAAGCCGAGCTTGAGATTGAAGTCATTGAACCATGCTCCATCTAGTCAAAGGGAGAACCGAGACTGCTGATCTCCCCAAGCAGTGGCTCACATGTGTCCAGAGAAAGGTCATGTGATGCGTACATAATTTGTCTACTACCTTAATATTTATTACCAGGAGCAAGTTGTCATACGTGGGATAGAATCTTCCATAATATTCAATTTCCATGGGTTACCCCCATATTTTGCAACAGCTTTCTTTTTTTTATGTGCGAACATACTCAAAGTCATTTTGCCCAAAATATTAGATTTATTTTTATACCCAAGTGTGTTTTCAAAAATCCTTTTATGTTCGACTACAACATTAAAATACCCAAGTTTATTCAAAATACGTATGTGTATATTTGAACAGTGATTCTCGTTTTGCAATATAAATGCTTAGACCGTCTGCACGGCGATTGAATGCAACGAATACGGAAGAAGTCCATGGGAGGAGGGATTGTGGTGTTCTACATTACAAATTAACGGTATTCCTTGTTAATGTACTGTATTGATGTTGCAACTTAATTACTGTACATTGGTATTTGTATTGTGTTATTATTCTAAAGTTACCATACACACGCTTGTGGATATACTATACTGAAATTGCAAATTTGTTAATTTCACGTAGCATATATTTTTCTTCTCCAAATTTACAAAAATTCTTTTCATTATACATAATTAACTACTCATACATCTCTCCATCCTTGCTCTCCTCTATATATTCGTTTACCCACCTCTTCCATTTACCTCCACCCAAAAACTACACATCACCACTACTACTCATCATCTTATGCAATTACAGACCAAAAAGATTAACCGGCGTCCGTCATTTTTCTTACTATCTTAATTAGGAGACGCCCGGTCAAGCTACCGACACATCTCTACAAGACAGACCTGCACTTGCTGATTCATGTCGGCATTCATGACTCATACAACTACGACCATCGTGGTAAACACCCGATGATGGCTCCTTAACAATGACACTCTAAAAGGACGATATCTACGAGATCGGCTCCTTCAGCAGCCTCGCTATACAAGAATGACCTCCGCGAGGTCTGCTCTTTCAGCAGCCACGCTCTAGGAGGACGACCTCGGTGGTACACACCTAAGGCCGGCCCCTTATTGCGGCCTCCAAAAGATTGCTCGTCACACAAGATCGGCCTTCATAACTATCCCGTGAACATTGACGACGCGCTCTACAGCAGTCACCCGACTTTCTCTCCGACCTGTTACGGGAGAAAGTCAATGACTATTTACTCGCATGCGCAATCACATGCCCGATCTGGAGAGTCTGTTATGTGTGTAATATTCGGGATCATCATAACTCTCCCAACATGGCGTAATTGACCACCATCTCTATAAAAACAACAGACCGATCCGAGCTAAGGTACACTTAGCTTACACACTCAAACCTACATGCCTCTTTCCTCCTGCTTGAATGACTTAAACACCAGAGTCGAATTGGAGCCCATCCTCCATTCATCTGACGCTCTTCTTTATCTTTCAAGCACCGGAGAATGAGGTCGGCCTGATGAAACCCTGACCAGGTCCTCTGTTGCGAATATCCATGCATCAATAGCCCAACCGGGTTCTCTGTGCAAGATCTGGGCATCAACATATGTAAATTAAAAATAGTTTGGTATATTAGATGTTAGAATTGATGGGAAATCGAATCCCACCCCCAAGTAGTTTTGACGATGAGTACACAAAATGATGTTAGTGTACTTATAAACTCTATCTAAAGTGTGCAGGTTGTGCGATCAATAGCTTTACGCATACTCCGATAAAGCTCAACCACACTCAGAGGATGGAGACGAATTTGATAGCTCTAAGGCAAGCACAAGTGGAGCTCATGGAACGTGCTCACGCATAAGGAAAGAGGAGCTCAAATTCAAAGCGAAGCACGCATCAACATCAACATCTGATCGGCTTCTAGCAGTCATTATTTAAGTTTATTGTGTGAGTTGGTCTTTCTAGGAATATGTTAAAGCCAAGTCTTATTGCACACACACACACAAACAAAATGATTTACGAAACAAAAGTTTTTAAACTCGTTTTAAACTCTTTGAGAGCATAAGCTATTTGCTTAATTGTTTGTAGTCAATCTCCAGAAACACAGGAGCTGATTGTTGGATCCTGTGGATGTCAAACAATACTAGAAGGGGGGGTTAAATAGTGTTGTATAAAAATAATTTTTTTCGTTCTTAATAGATTAACACAATTCAAAGCCTTCTAAAGTTGCCTAAGAAACCAAGTAGAGTGATCTACGCTTGGTTCTTAATGAACTTAAGTAATCTTAAAAGAAGATCAGAGATAAAACTCTTCTGGTAGTCGACTCCCTATGAACAGTAGTCGACTCCCAGAGGGAAATTAAGCACAGCTTGTAAGGACCCTGTCTATGGAGAAAACACTAGAAGGGGGGTTGAAGTGTTTATGCAAATTTAAAAGAAATTTACGCCAAGTAAACTGCAATCCAACAAATAGTGCGGAATAGAAAAACAACCCAAAAAGAAACACACGCAAACGCAGAGATGTTTCAAGGGTTCGGATTACCCAAGTCAACTCCCGATTTGTTCCCGGTAATCATACGTCCCTACCACCCGGATACCACCGGATACTCAAGTTAGAACTCTAATTTGAAGTTTCCTTAAAACCCACTTGTAGCAACCCTACAAGTGCAATCGAATACAATCGATGTCCTTGACTCCCACAACTTGGGAGCAAGCAAACCACTCTCACAACCGAGAGCAAATCTCAAATAACGAAAGTTATGAAATAATGAAAACAATACTTACAATCACCTATGCCTTGAAGTAGAACTTGAAGGTGGAGTGTGATGTGTGTTGAAGAACTCTCTTGAAAGAGAGGAGAATCCCTTTCTCTTGACTGCACCAAATGACTAGATGATCACTCTTTGGTTCTAGGTTGGAGAGTAAGAGAACAAGATTTGGAAATACTTA
This sequence comes from Scilla litardierei, assembly GCA_030789695.1. Classification (NCBI taxonomy): domain Eukaryota; kingdom Viridiplantae; phylum Streptophyta; class Magnoliopsida; order Asparagales; family Asparagaceae; genus Scilla; species Scilla litardierei. The sequence goes on from JAULAV010007805.1 coordinate 20,810, forward strand.
GGGCTTTGGATTTGAAAGCTTTGATCTTTGGAAATTAAAGCTTGATAGATTTTGTAATGAATGAGTAACCTTCCAATGGAACAGTAGAACCTCTATATATAGCTTTCTCAAATCCATAAAACAGTTTAGGAAAAAACCCAATTGGAATCCGTGAGAAAAATCTCAACGGATAGAATCTGAACTCGCGACATTCGACTGTTGAACAATCCACAGTCGACTGTTGCACAGTCAGCAAGGGTAGGTGAGAATTCATAACGGTAACTTACCACGTGGACAGTCGACTGATGAAGCAAAGACAGTCGACTGTTAAACCAACAGGGCACTGTAATTCCTTCGACAGGCGACTGGCCGAGAGAAGGGTAAGTTAGACAAATACTGGAAATCTCACAAGTAACAGGACAGACGACTGATGCAAGGAACACAGTCGCCTGTTAATCAGAACAGGCGACTGTAAATCCTTAAACAGACGACTGTCAAAAGCCTGAGAAATTTCCAGAGAGCTGAGTCAAAGAAATGACTTACAGACATGCGACTGTTGTAGCATAGACAGTCGACTGTATATACAGCATTAGTCGACTGGCCGTAAAAGTCAGATCAAACAAAGTTTGGGCAAGGATATACATGCGACTGATTTACAAAACAAAGTCAACTGTCACCTGGACTGGAGCATGTGAATCATTCACCAATAGCCTATGCGAGATAATCAGAGAAGGCCCAAAACTATATTGTAAAAGTCTGTGCATAACAGGCGACTGTAGAACAAAATACAGGCGACTGTTTTTGAGACAGGCGACTGTAAACTGTTAAGCAGTCGACTGTTATAAACAATCCTTGCACAACCAATAGAGAAATGAATTGGAGTCAAAGGACAATTGATCTAATGGAGTCCTATGACTAAATGTAGATGTGTGTGAGTGCTCCATCATAGTTCTACTTCTAAGCTACATACTAGAAGAGATAAAAGAAAAATTACATTGACGAATAATCTCTTCTTTCCATCGTATGAGCTTGAAGTCTTCACGGAGCTTCAATCATTATCTACGATCAACCAATTCATGTCATTTGCCTTCAATGACGTTTGAGAGTCATCCATTGCAGGTAGATCTTCATAAATAGCTTAGGCAATGGATTAACTGTAAAATAGGGGATTAGTCACAAGTATTTATGTTTGCTCATCATTAACACCAAGTAGGGAGAAGTCCAATACTCAACATTCTCCCCCTTTTGATGATGACAAACAAACATAAACAAAAAGATAAATAATTGTGCACAATGAAAACTTACTCCCCCTACATAGATGCCAATCAAGTTAGTCAACAAATATTAGGGCATCTTCATATCAATTGAAGCAATTGAGTAAGGAACGCATGAATATAAATTCAAAAGATCTTGGAATTACAATCCCTTTTCATTGTAATCTTACCACCCCTGAATCTAAGGCAACGTAAATCTTAGATTCAAGCGTTAGAACATACTTAGCACATCCATTATGAATCTTGTATGTTTATTTCTCTCCCCCTATGGCATTATCCAAAAGGTGAGAGCAAATAACAACAACAATAATAGTGCTAAATACGAACTAACAACAATCAAGGAGTATAAAGATATATCAAATCAAAAACTCATAAAATCATATCATATACACATGTGAGTAATGGAATTGAAGTCCAATATCAACATTAGATATATACAAAAAAAATTTCAAAAGAGATTTCACAAATGCATCATACCAGAGATAGCATAACAAAACGAATACCAAATTCATATATTGTCTCAAAAGCACATCAGTGAGAGTATAGCATACATGGAGACAACATAGCATACATCACACAGATAAGATAAGTAGTATAGCATAGTGTGACACAAGATAAACATCAACATCATATATAGATATATAAAAGATGAGTACATCATCGGGTGGACATCTACATGTCCACCACAAAAAGATACATCATGATCAAGATAATAAAAATATCATCATGCGATAGCGAAGTACAATACCATACATATATAAAGTCACTGACAACATCATCCAGCAGACATCAAAAAATTAATCATCACCAAACTAACACCACTCAAACACCTATCTAAGAGTGAGCGTCTCCAGGGGCTGCAGAAGAAGAAGCAGGCTCTGTGACAGCAGGTGTATCATCTGGAGGAGGGTCAGAGGGAGCAACAGAAGTAGCAGTAGCATCAGCAGCAACATCCTGAGTAGAAGCTACACCAGGAGGCTCAACGACATCAGTGGGCTGAGGAGGAACATGAAGCTGGGGAACAAACTGTCTCAGATCCTCAGGGAAGGTTATTCCCTGATGGAGGAAAGAGAGGGACAACAATCTGTAAATACTAGAGACCATCTCCAAAAGAATATCACAAGATGGTGGAGCAGAGGATGAAGGCATGTCAGCTGGAGGAACAGTGGATGATGAAGGAGCTGAAGTAGATTTCCTTTTCTTCGTGGCAGTGTGTAGAGCCGAAGAAGATTTCGAATTTGCAGAAGCGTCGAGGAGAGGACCAAAGGGCATGGGCTCGTAACGAGTCAAATCAACACCAAAATGACGGAAGACACGAGTCAGAAGACCACCGTAAGAAATGTGAGACGAGGAGTTCGTGAACTCAACCCTGTCCATCCTATCAAGGAGGACACCGGCCCAGTTCACGGGCATGCCAGAGAAAATAGCATATATACACTTCAGTATTTCCTGAGACGGCTGGTTAGATGATCTATATCTCGGCAGGATGTTGGACTTCACCACTAGGTGAACAACCCAACCTCTCGCAGAGAACATAGATGACCTGACACCCGAATCAAGAGCTAAAGGTACCTCTCGAAACATATCCCGAAGGACAGACTAGTCAAGGTCGTCAATATCGGAGATGCTGATATCAGAGGGAAGGGAACCAACAGAGAGAATCCTAAGAATAGTCCCTAAGAGAGAGGGAGTGATCTGAATGTGGGTTCCCTGAACGACAGTATCGAGGATGCCAGTAGATGAATACTCACCGCGAACATGGTTTGCATAGAAGAGCTCAACCAGAAATGGATAGGCTCTGGGGGGCTCGCTCTGAGAGAAGCGAAAAAGATCGGCTAGGTGAGTAGCAGAAAGAATGTCAGAAAGCCTCTCAGCAGTGAAGGCGGGGAAAGCAATGTACCACTCCCTAAGAAGGTTGATCCCTAGAAGAGAGTGAAATTTTGCCAAGCAGAGATCGTCTCGGCAAACGGGAACTAGGGGATCAGAGGGGGGTACGACAGGAGGCTCTTCTGAAGAGCTCGAAGCTGAAGGAGAGTGATGGGGGTTCTCAGCAGCAGACTCACTGATGTGAACACCAGTGGGCTTGCGCTGACGAGTGATCAAAGGCTGAGCCTCGGAAGAGGAAGCTGAAGGAGAGTAACCCTGCGAGGAAGAATGCACGGGTGACTTGGCATGCTTGGTTGGGCTTGATAAGGTTTCTTCTTCTTGGCTATTGGTTTCTTGGGTGCCCTAGGACGTTTAGGAGTAACAATCTTCTCTTTTCCCTTAGTTTTGGGTGCCATAGAAATGAGGGACAGAGAAACACTGCAAAGAAATCAGAAGACAATGAACCGAACGAAAGGCTAGAGAGAGAGAGAGAAGCAAACCAAGTAGAGCAGATACGATGAAGCAACGACGAACGGGGAGGAGGAGATCGACGGCAACGATAGCAACGACAGTAATGACAGCACGAAATCGAAGATCGACGGTTTTGGAATGGAAATCAAGCGGGAAGACGAAGCGGTCGAATCAGATGAGAGAGAGTCGACGTGGGGAAATGATCGGGCTTTCTCGAATATAAAAGTTAAGGAATGAATCTGGGCCATTGGATCAATGAATCGGTGGATCAGATCAAATAACATGAACCGTCACAACAGAAGACAGTCGACTGATGAACAAAATTCAGTCGACTGGATGAAGTGATAACAATAAAGCTCAGAAAGATAGGCAGTCGACTGGCAAGTAACATGCAGTCGCCTGTCCATTGGACAGTCGACTGACATATACTCAACAGTCGGCTGACCGAGAATTAATACAGTTCATCAAAACAGCAGAGAACACTGTAAACATTCGACAGAGAGAACAGTCGCCTGATGACTAAAATGCAGTCGCCTGTTAAACTAACAGTCGACTGTAAAACAGTCATCGGTCGGCTGTGCGAAAGATACCAATTCTCAAACTGAGGAGATAGAGTAGGGCAGTCGACTGTCGAAGGTAGGGCAGTCGTCTGTCCCGGTCCAAAAATGCACAGTGAGATAGAATTCCAGAGAATAAGAACACTCACCCTAGGACCTATACTCTAATTCCAAATAAAACATAAAATCAGTATAAAAACTAACTCCATTGAAACACAAATCACTACCATCAATATCAAAAACTTATGAAATCAATTAAATCACAATTGCCTTTCTTAAAATATAAATATAATAAAGCACATGAAGATAGGCAACAAAAAGATATGAGCTCAAAAAGGAGTTATAACATGAAAGATTGAGCTTCTAGATTTCAGATTCACCCATAATTCCCAATTCTCCACGCAACTTCACAAATGAATCTTCTTTAAGAGGTTTAGTGAAGATATCAGCAATTTGTTTTTGGGTTTCAATGTACTTTAAGATGATGTCCTTCTAAGCTACATGATCATTGATAAAATGGTGTCTCATGTCTATGTGTTTGGTACAGGAGTGGTGTACGGGATTCTTGGAAAGACAAATTGTAACGGTCGGTTTCCAATCATACTTTCTTCGTGCACGTGCTTTTGCCCGTGCACGTATTTATTTTAGACTTTGTTTGTATCTGAATACTATGGTGTGATGTGTTGTTGTGACCCTCTCGAAGAGTATTAAATTGTGTAATTCATTTGGAACGACATTTCACAGGTCGTTCTCCCACGGGTGACTTTGTTTGATGAGACGTCACGATTTCCACTTTTGTCGTGAGGCCTTTCTATTTTTAGTTTCGTTTCTCGTCGTCAAAATTGTGATCTGTCTTCTCTGCCTTGTTTCTCTCGTCGACACGGTCACCCCAGTATTTATTTCATCATTTTTGGGCTTCGTTTGACCTACTTTCACTTTTTGCCCAACCTAATAATTGATTTAACCCTAAGTTCCATTGGCTTAGATCCCCTAATTTTATTATTATTATATTATAAATCATATATTATGTTGATCCAGCCCCAATTGTTGCCCTGGCTGCACACATCCATGTGAGGAGAGAGAGAGAGTGGTTGAGAATCTTGGATTTTATATTTTTATCATATCAAATTCTTATCTAATAACAACATTTCCTATTCTAATATAACCCTAACCTATAGCCAACCCCTAGCACGTGAGAAGCAGCCAATATTCTCTAAATATAACCTAGGCTCACTTTATTTCTTTACAGCAAACCAATAAAGCCGCCTTCTCCCTTTTCGCACAAACCCTAATAACCCAACCCGCCTGCCCTAGCTTTTACTCACTCAACCAACACGACGCCGACTTCTTCTTGCGATCTCCGAAAACAAACCGCCGCCGACCGGCCATATCTCCTTCCCCCGACCTTCCTCCTTCGCCTGCGCCGTCGTGGGCCCCTCATTACCGCCGTTTTCCGCCGGAAAAGCCCAGGCGTCGGTTTATATCGCAGCAGCAGCCTCAGCTTCACCCACCGCCGCTTCCCTTCGTGTCTCTGGCCACTTACCCATCGCCGGCAACATGCGCCCTCATCTACGCCGCCGTGATCCCCTCCAAGCGCCACTACAAGGCGCAACGCGCAGCAACAGCAGCACAGCAATCGCAGCGACTGCCGCCGCCGCTGCGCCGCCGTGGGTCACCCCCATCGACTCAGCCGCGACCTCCTCACTCCTCCTGCAGCGAACGTCGAGGAAGATGATCCCCAAGAGGTTAGATATGTGTTTTTCATGGCTAGGGTTAGAAGTTGTTAGTTTATTTATTTATATATACTTATGCTGTAATTCTTCAAAGTTATTTGTTAGTTGCTTTGGTTAACAGATACTTTTAAGCTATGTTTCATTCATAACCCATCAGCATGCTAAGTTATCCCATGTTTATATTTTTATTAGAGAGTATGTCATCAGGTTATAAATTTTAATATACCTATTCTATTGATGATAGAGTATCTAGGTTCGGACAGTTATGTGTCGTAACAGGCTTATATAACAGCAAGATATAATTTTCATAGACATTAATCAACTTCATATACTACTGTACAGTAGGTATGTTCTTAGGAGATCACAGATGCATGAGTTATATACTTGGTATTCAGACTTAATTAACAACTTAGTGACGTTAATAATATTAATGTGAACTCGCCTTAGAAAAGAGAATCTAATTTAAAATCGGATCACTAGATGTCTTCAGGTGTGCTGAATCTATAATCTGTTGTAGCGAACCTTAATTCCGACAAGTGTTTTATCAACAGAGAACCGGCCGTTTCATCCCATACGCACTACAGGAATCCAACCCCTGACGTCGCTACCTGACATCAGAGTAGCTCTCGCGTCGTGTTGAGTTAAGTTCTGCCCCGTAGGAATCACCACTCACCTGTTAATCAACTAAAAATTGGTAGCTTCTGATTGTTTTTGTAACTCACTAATCAAAGATTAATAATATGGGACTGTAGGCTGGGATGATTGATTTGGAGCACATAGATAGATTGGACTGATTGAACAGTGTCTCTAGAACGGCTGATTGCAGGCAAGTGAAACTTGCCAACTTGTACTCTAGGCCATGTTTTAGGCCATTCCCTTGTTTTTAGCGTAAAAGAGACTAGACATTGAAATGATAACTGTCTAGACGCAACTTTAAGATCTAACTTGACAACGAAGCTAGATCTGTCACCCTGCCATGTCATTCATCCATTTGCCTGTCACGTTTAAATTTCCATATCTGTATGCATTTTAATTGTACTCTGTGATGCCTGTCATGTTTAAATTCCATATCTGTACGCACTTTAATTGTACCCCTGCCATACCATGCATCAATACATTTCATCCATGCTTGAATGTTGCATTCGTAGCACACGCTACTTGTACTTGCTTGTTGAGGCTAGGCACCTGCGTTGCAGGCACAACCCTAGGCCAAATACACTTCCTGGCTCGTGATCCAAGAACGAGCTCATGTACGAGGGAAACCCTGGCTGGATACACGTGGAGGGGTAGGGTTAAGTGACCACTCAGCGTAGAAGTGTGCCCGTACAGCCACTTCAGCTGTAAGGCATAAACTCTGGGTTTGGGGTTGGGTTAAACGACCACTCAGCGTAGAAGTGGGCCCGTACAGCCACTTCAGCTGTGAGGCGTAAACTCTGTGCACGACATGAAAACGTGACTTGTGAATCCATGTGAATGTTAGTAGCCTTGCTACTCCTGCCATGCCATGCTAGTTGTCTTATTGTACTTGTTGTTTTCCTTACCTGTTGTACTCATACTATAACTGCCATGTCATTGCATAAATTTTAGAACTGCTAGGTTGTTTACTTTTCTTTTAGTTTCCTTGCACAAGTCTTTTGTAGACTTGCTGACATGTGCCCCTCTATCTTTTGGGTGTCACATGTTAGACCCTGAGCCAGAGACCGTTGGTGAGGACGAGGTGTTCGCTGAAGCCGAGCCTGAGTCCATGTTTGACGAGGAGTTTGTGGACACCGGTGACCAGTCTTAGAGACTGTTCGGAGTTTCTTTTTTTTCTTTAGGTTGCTGTTAGTTGTCGGTGCATAGTACCTTTACTCTTCTGTACATTGTACTTTTGTCGGCCATGCTTGGGCCTTTTAGACTCTTTTCTTTCAGCCTGGTGGCTTTTCTGTGATGTTGGAACTTATTTATTATGTACATTCTGAGATTGAATAAATTTTTATCTGTCGCTCTTTCCTTATTATTATTGTTGTTCTGCTTCGTATTTGCAAGGACCTGAACTCGGTTAAATCCAGACGCTTTACAGACTGGAGCCTCACAGCTCCAAGTCTGAGCGGACCTTCTCACGTCTCGCCTCCATTCTAGGGAAGCGGGGCGTGACAGGTTTTGTTGGTGGCCTATGCAGGTCCCTCTTGCAACTGCGAATTATCAGAACAACGTTAATAAAAATGGAATGTCCATTAAATAAATTAAAACATCCAAATCATAAGCCATGAGTCTAACTTTTATCGTTTCCTATGTCTTAGGTGGATGGTAGACGTGTTGCCCGAACATCTGTCTCAGCTTAGTAGGGAATCCATTAGATCAGGACTATAGTAAGACTTAGTTAGACGTCTGTGCTTGCTAGTTAGAGGTCCCTGATTGTTAGCTAGACTCCATGCTAGAAATTGATTTTATCGTCTTAGGAGTTACCTTAGTGGTTCTTGCCTAACTCTGACCATATTAGACTTCTAGAATTTTTTTAGTCGTTCGCTTGAGTTCATCGATTTCGGGCCAAGCCGAACGCATTTCATTACAGTCTAGTTCCTTAGAAAGTCTTAGCGCTAAGTTCCTAATCTTTAGTTGGTCGACCGTAGGAGTTCCCCGTAGAGTTTCATGGACCATATCCTAGGCGTATTTTGTATAAGACCACGCGATCTTATTCTTGCCCTCGTTTCACGTGATCGCTCCATGGCGATTATCGTTAATCTTTCGAATTTTCTCCGTTGCAAATCTTGAATCCTTCAAAGTCAATTTTGATTTTTCATTCAGTTTAATTGTTGTTTTTAAAACTCTCTTCTTCTATATTTAATCCCTCACTATTTGATTGAGGTAAAATCTTTTCGTGGATTTTGGAGTCGATTGGTTGTAATTTTTAATTACTATCTCGTAGCTATTTGCTAACCAATATTTCTCGCATTCTGGTTTTAAAACTTTATTACTATTTTGATAATTCGATATACCATTTTTTCTAAACTACGAAATTTATTTTAACCGCTACCATCCATGCTTTAGAATATTCTTCCAAGATAAATAGAACTTCAATTATTTTTATATAAGCCGGTTCTAGGTTCGTTGTGCTCGTACTTTAAGATCTTTGTATAAATCAGTTTCTTTTGGCAAATCCGGGTTTCTTTAAAAGTATTTTCAACATTGTTTATTTGAAATTTCTCTCCAGTTTTAAGACTTAGAAAGCATTTAACATGAGCTTAAATTTTTTTACACTTCAGTTAATCTAATTTCACTCTTGAAATTTCGAAATTTTTGCCGAAATTATATTAAATTACTACCGTTTAATATTTTCTAACCTACGTCTGTAATGTTCGTGTGAATGTTTTATTCTTCTTTATAATGATTTTCAATAAGCTAATAAACTTTTTCTTATTATGTATATACGACCTAAACTTATTCCGAACAACTCATCTTATCGACCACCAATATTTTCTATGCATAAGAGAACTCCAACTTTTGAGGTACGACCGGTTTTGTACTCTTCATATTTTAACTTATATCTTTTACACACTATTTTCCTATATCCTATAAGAGTATCATTACATCTTTCTTTTCCCACCTAAACATTCACAATTATACACTGATTTACCTAACCAAGTTGTCTCCTTATCTTCGTCCTAACTGAACTCGTGCTTATCGATCCTTACTTCGTTACGCTTTTGGTTTCGGTTTCCTTTCTATTGTAGTGCTCGTCGTTGCCTGTGTCAACCTTAGCATAGTAGCGAACCCATTGATTTTATTGTGATGTCGTTGTGGTGCATGTATAAGTAGAGTGTGTGGACTCGTGTGTGTGAACCTCGGCGTATCACTCACATATGAGTGTACTCCCCTGTAGTATATTAATGTTTGCCTATTGTGTGACAAACATACTCAGTGTTATTTATGATGTATATGAAGTTGTATGGATAATATTAGTTATATATGTGTGGGTAGCTATAACACTTTAGGAATGTCTGTATATATATTGGAAATTGTATTGAAGTATAGACTAGTAGTGTATTTAGTTTGAAGATACATGTGAATGCTTGATATGTATATAATTATATTAGTAAGTCAGGGAACGTTAGGTGTAATGATAATAAGTGTACTTATAGTTAAGTGAGTAGGCCTATTATATGACCTATATGTTAGTACGTGTGAGTGTGTGCTCATACGTAGATATGTAGTGTGCTTAGACGTAAGTAGTTATGTATTGGCTGCATGAGTATATATGTGATAAACGTATGGTAGTAGGATTATAATTTTGATTGGTATTGCTTGCTTTTACGGGATGTTGTGTGCATGTATACCATGGGGTATACATGGTTATTGCATATCTTAACTATGTATGGATAAGTAGATGTATTGATATACTAATTATATGTAGATGGATATGGTGTGAATATATATGTTACAGGTGTGTGACTATACAATGAATGCATTTATTAGGGGGTGTATTATAATTATACGTGTGCTGATGTCTGTAATATTATTATGGTATATAAAGTGATTGAACTATGTGGTGTTACCTGACTAAATATTAAGTGTGTTTGACATTATGGTATGTGAATGGTTATGTTGGTAGAGGTGTATACATTGGAGTGGTATTGGTATAAGTATAGGTACCGTGTTACGTATATAGAATATTCTAATATGTGTTTTGAGTCTCACTCAAGCTTGAGTGGGTATACTCTAAGTATATTGTTACTTATGCCTGTGGTTTGCGTGTAGTACCGTGAATATAACGATAGATGATGTATGTATAGTGATAGGATTGTTTGTGCCTGGTTGTGTTACGCACATGATTGCGGGTGGCTACACCAGTATGTAGTTATAGGTGTTGGTCTTGTGGTATAGTTATTTACTAAGGACTGGCTTGTGTGAATATATATGTGCTAGCTAAAACTAAGTGTGTATATGTGCTGAGTATATAGTGGTATGAAGGAAGGTTATATTAGCATGTGTGTGTGCACCATGCACGGGTAAGTATGTGCTTAGTTATAGGTATTGGTGACTATGGTATGTGTGGCGTGTCGTGAATATAGTTATAGGACCGTGTGTGATGTGAATTTATGGTGAAATATTTGCATGCATTTGAATGACTATATATTGTGAAATTATAGTAGTGATAAATGTATATTGGATATAATAACATGATTTAATATTGAGTGGTGCGGTTACTGGTGTTGATATGTTGGCATTGGATGTACACTAGGAGGTATAGGGAGTAGTGTATCCTTATTGTTTTGTTCATAGGTAGTTATCTAAACGTAGAGTATTACGATGGTATTTGCTGGTGTGAACTATTTAATTGTTTGTGAGTATGTGCACCATAGTGTGTAATAAGTGTTTTATAGTTATATAAGAATATACGTGACTATATGAATGATTAGAATACGTGTATGAATTTGACTGGCTATGATAGGTATACGTATATGAAGTGCGTGAATATATACATGATAGTAGTGTAATATTTGACTATCTAGTGCGAATATAAGCACTTGTAATGACTATACCTGGTTGAATTATAGTGTGTTATGATTGGGATAGCTACTAGTCTGGCTAGAGATATATTTATAGTTAGAAAGTCCGAGGACGGACTTTATTCTAAGGTGGGGAGGATGTAACGGTCGGTTTCCGATCGTACTTTCTTCGTGCACGTGCCTTTGCCCGTGCACGTATTTATTTTAGACTTTGTTTGTATCTGAACACTATGGTGTGATGTGTCGTTGTGACCCTCTCGAAGAGTATTAAATTGTGTAATTCATTTGGAACGACATTTCACGGGTCGTTCTCCCACTGTTTGACTTTGTTTGATGAGACGTCACGATTTTCACTTTTGTCGTGAGGCCTTTCAATTTTTAATTTCGTTTCTCGTCGTCGAAATTGTGATCCGTCTTCTCTGTCTTGTTTCTCTCGTCGACATTGTCACCTCAGTATTTATTTCATCATTTTTGGGCTTCGTTTGACCTACTTTCACTTTTTGCCCAACCTAATAATTGATTTAACCCTAAGTTCCATTGGCTTAGATCCCCTAATTTTATTATTATTATATTATACATCATATATTATGTTGATCCAGCCCCAATTGTTGCCCTGACCGCACACATCCATGTGAGGAGAGAGAGTGGTTGAGAATCTTGGATTTTATATTTTTATCATATCAAATTCTTATCTAATAACAACATTTCCTATTCTAATATAACCCTAACCTATAGCCAACCCCTAGCACGTGAGAAGCAGCCCATATTCTCTAAATATAACCTAGGCTCACTTTATTTCTTTACAGCAAACCAATAAAGACACCTTCTCCCTTTTCGCACAAACCCTAATAACCCAACCCGCCGGCCCTAGCTTTTACTCACTCAACCAACACGACGCCGACTTCTTCTTGCGATCTCTGACCACAAACCGCCGCCGACCGGCCATATCTCCTTCCCCCGACCTTCCTCCTTCGCTTGCACCGTCGTGGGCCCCTCCTTGCCGCCGTTTTCTGTCGGAAAAGCCCAGGCGTCGGTTTATATCGCAGCAGCAGCCGTAGCTTCACCCACCGCCGCTTCCCTTCGTGTCTCCGGCCACTTACCCATCGCCGGCAAGATGCGCCCTCATCTGCGCCGCCGTGATCCCCTCCAAGCGCCACTGCAAGGCGCAACGCGCAGCAACAGCAGTACAGCAATCGCAGTGACTGCCGCCGCTGCTGCGCCGCCGTGGGTCACCCCCAACGACTCAGCCGCGACCTCCTCACTCCTCCTGCAGCGAACGTCGAGGAAGATGATCCCCAAGAGGTTAGATCTGTGTTTTTCATGGCTAGGGTTAGGGTTGTTAGTTTATTTATTTATATATACTTAAGCTGTAATTCTTCAAAGTTATTTGTTAGTTGCTTTGGTTAACAGATACTTTTAAGCTATGTTTCATTCATAACCCATCAGCATGCTAAGTTATCCCATGTTTATATTTTTATTAGAGAGTATGTCATCAGGTTATAAATTTTAATGTACCTTTTCTATTGATGATAGAGTATATAGGTTCGGATAGTTATGTGTCATAACAGGCTTATATAGCAGCAAGATATATTTTTCATAGCCATTAATCGACTTCATATACTTCTGTATAGTAGGTATGTTCTTAGGAGATCACAGATGCATGAGTTATAAACTTGGTATTCAGACTTAATTAACAACTTAGTGACGTTAATAATATTGATGTGAACTCGCCTTAGAAAAGAGAATCTAATTTAAAATTGGATCAAAAGACGTCTTCAGGTGTGCTGAATCTATTAATCTGTTGTAGCGAACCTTAATTCCGACAAGTGTTTTATCAACAGAGAACCGACCGTTTCATCCCGTACACACTACAGGAATCCAACCCCTGACATTGCTACCCGACGTCAGAGTAGCTCTCGCGTCGTGTTGAGGTAAGTTCTGCCCCGTAGGAATCACCACTCGCCTGTTAATCAACTAAAAATTGGTAGCTTCTGATTGTTTTTGTAACTCACTAATCAAAGATTAATAATATTGGACTGTAGGCTGGGATGATTGATTTGGAGCACATAGATAGATTGGACTGATTGAACAGTGTCTCCAGAACAGCTGATTGCAGGCAAGTGAAACTTGCCAACTTGTACTCTAGGCCATGTTTTAGGCCATTCCCTTGTTTTTAGCGTAAAAGAGACTAGACAGTGAAATGATAACTGTCTAGACACAACTTTAAGATCTAGCTTGACAACGAAGCTAGATCTGTCACCCTGCCATGGCATTCATCCAAATGCCTGTCACGTTTAAATTTCCATATCTGTATGCATTTTAATTGTACACTGCGATGCCTGTCACGTTTAAATTCCATATCTGTACGCACTTTAATTGTACCCCTGCCATGCCATGCATCAATACATGTCATCCATGCTTGAATGTTGCATTCGTAGCACACACTAATTGTACTTGCTTGTTGAGGCTAGGCACCTACGTTGCAAGCACAACCCTAGGCCAAATACACTTCCTGGCTTGTGATCCAGGAACGAGCTCATGTACGGGGGAAACCCTGGCTCGATACACGTGGAGGGGTAGGGTTAAGCGACCACTCAGCGTAGAAGTGTGCCCATACAGCCACTTTAGCTGTAAGGCGTAAACTCTAGGTTTGGGGTAGGGTTAAGCTACCACTCAGCATAGAAGTGGGCCCATACAACCACTTCAGCTGTAAGACGTAAACTCTGTGCACGACATGAAAACGTGACTTGTGAATCCATGTGAATGTTAGTAGCCTTGCTACTCCTGCCATGCCATGCTAGTTGTCTTATTGTACTTGTTGTTTTCCTTACCTGTTGCACTCATACTATAACTGCCATGTCATTGCATAAATTTTAGAAATGCTAGGTTGTTTACTTTTCTTTTAGTTTCCTTGCACAAGTCTTTTGTAGACTTGCTGACATGTGCCCCTCTCTCTTTTGGGTGTCACATGTTAGACCCTGAGCCAGAGACCGTTGCTGAGGACGAGGTGTTCGCTGACGCCGAGCCTGAGTCCATGTTTGACGCGGAGTTTGTGGACACCGGTGACCAGTCTTAGAGGTTGTTCTGAGTTTCTTTCTGCTTTATGTTGCTATTAGTTGTCGGTGCGTAGCACCTTTACTCTTCTGTACATTGTACTTTTGTCGGCCATGCTTGGGCCTTTTAAACTCTTTTCTTTCTGCCTGGTGGCTTTTCTGTGATGTTGGAACTTATTTATTATGGATATTCTGAGATTGAATAAATTTTTATCTGTCTCTCTTTCCTTATTATTATTGTTGTTCTGCTTCGCATTTGCAAGGACCTGAACTCGGTTAAATCCAGACGCATTACAGACTGGAGCCTCACAGCTCCAGGTCTGAGCGGACCTTCTCACGTCTCGCCTCCATTTTAGGGAAGCGGGGCGTGACACAAATAACACTTTGATTATCAACCATGATAGGGCAAGTATCACAATTGACACCATAGTCACTAAGAGTGTGTCTCATCAAAAGAACTTGTGCACATGCAAGACCCGCAGCAATATATTCCGCTTCGGTCGTGGACAATGACATCGAATTCTGTTTCTTAGAAAACCAAGAAACTAAGGAATTTCCTAAGAAATGGCAAGTGCCACTAGTACTTTTCCTGTCGGACTTGCATCCGGCAAAGTCGGCATCACTATACGAGATTAACTCATATGTGCTAGACTTAGGGTAAAGTAACCCATAACTAGAGATTGATTGAGATAACGAAATATTCGTTTAACCGCAATCAAGTGTGACTCCTTAGGTCTTGCTTGATATCTAGCACAAAGGCTTACAGAAAACATTATATCGGGCCTATTAGCGGTTAAGTAAAGTAAGCTATCGATTATACCTCGATATAGACGAACGTCTACATCTTTTCCGCTTTCATCCCTGTGTAGATGAGTAGTAGTACTCATGGGAGTCCTTTTGCTCGAAGACGATTCCATCCCGAATCGCTTAATAAGCTCCCCGGTGTACTTTGCCTGATGTATGAATGTGCCATTCTCCATTTGTCGAATTTGCAATCAAAGGAAGTAGGTGAGCTCTCACATGTGGCTCATCTCAAACTCATTCTTCATAGACTTGGAAAATTCTTGACAAAGATTAAAGTTAGTAGAACCGAAAATAATATCGTCTACATAAACTTGAATCAAGAGAATGTCATTTTCATAATATTTAATGAAGATTGTAAAATCAACTTCTCCCATTTTAAAACCTAAATTCAAAAGAAAGGTCTTAAGTCGATCATACCAAGCTCTAGGAGCTTGTCTCAATCCATACAACGCTTTCTTAAGTTTGAAAACATGGTTTGGAAATTTTTCATGAATAAAACCGGGAGGTTGAGAAACATAAACTTCTTCATTGACAAACTCATTTAAAATGCACTTTTAACATCCATTTGAAATAATTTAAAATTCTTATGGGATGCAAAAGATAAAAGCAACCTAATAGCTTCTAATCTAGCTACGGGGGCAAAAGATTCTTCGAAATCAATACATTCCTCTTGCTGGTAGCCTTGAGCTACTAACCTTGCTTTGTTCAGTGTGATTACCTCGTTTTCATCTGCCTTGTTCTTGAAGATCCATTTGGTCCCAATGACTTGGTGACCACTTGGAAGAGGTACGAGTTCCCAAACTTCGTTTCTCTCGAATTGCATTAGTTCTTCTTCCATTGCCACTATCCAAGAGTTATCCTCGCAAGCTTCTGGGATGTTCTTTAGCTCGATGGTAGATACAAATGCGCAATGAGAGAATTCTTTAATTCTCGATCTCGTTCGAACACCCACACCAATATCTCCAATAATTTGGTTATGGGGATGATTGCAAACGGTCGGGTAAGCTTTGGGTATACCTGGATCACTAGGAACAACTTCAACAGCTTCGTTAGAAGTGTTAGTCTCAACAATAGAATCATTAATCTTCACATTATTAAAGTATAACAAAAAATATCTACATTATCATCATCAACATGAGAAAAATCAAAATCTTCATAAAAAGATACGTGAAGTGATTCCTCAATTGTTGAAGAAGTTTTGTTGTATATACGGTAAGCTTTGCTACGTGTGGAATATCCAACAAAGATTCCTTCATTGGATCTTGGCTCAAACTTGTCTAAATTACCAAAAGTGTTCTTTATAAAACATTTTGAACCAAAAACACGAAAATATTTTACTTGAGGCTTTTTATTATAAAACAACTCAAAACAAGTTTTGTTCGTTCGGGGTCTCACTAGGATCCTATTGAGCACATAACATGCCGTGTGCACCGCTTCTGCCCAAAATTGTAGTCCTAAATGACTACCATGGAGCATATTGCGTGCACACTCAATAAGAGTCCTATTCTTTCTCTCTACAACACCATTTTGTGGTGGTGCCCGAGGAAAGGAAAAATTATGAGTTATCCCGGAGTCATCACAAAACTTAGTAAAAGACTCATTCTTAAATTCTCCTCCATGATCACTACGGATATGGATAATGGTGGATCCTAAAAGATTCTGAATCTTCTTAGCAAATTTGGTAAACTCTTCATGAGCTTCATTCTTATTAGTTAAGAATGAAACCGAAGTAAATCTAGAAAAGTCGTCAACGACAACTAATCCATAATGAGCATTACCTAAAGAAGCGGTTCTAGTTGGCCCAAATAAATCTAGATGAAGAAGTTCTAGGGGCTTCTTAGAAGTAATCCCTTCTTTAAGTTTAAATGAAGATTTACTTAGTTTACCTCTTTGGCATGAATCACAAAAGTTTTTCTTATTAAAAGCAATCTTAGGAAAACCTTTGACTAGATCATGCTTAGATAACTTATATAATTGCTTGAAGTGAACATGACCAAAACGGCGATGCCATAATAGTTGTTCACTTATGTTAGCAACTAAGCAATGTTCTACGGTTTTAGGCAAGCTCAAATAATAAATATTTTTACGCCTAATATCGGAAAATAAAACATTTGAATCACAATCAACAATAGTACACAATCCTTCTCCAAAGTTAACCTTGTAACCTTTGTCACAAAGTTGACTAATGGAAATGAGATTGTGACACAAACCACTAACAAGATAAACATTAGTAATTAAGGGTTTGGAAGAATTACCAACGATACCTACTCCAATGATGGTTCCCTTTTGATTACCTCCAAAAGTGACCGTTGCACCATCCTTGATGCTAATCACTTCGGAGAGCAACGAGGGATCTCCGGTCATATGTTTGGAGCAACCGCAATCAAGACTCCATCCTTTCCCTTTAGAGCTAATAAGACATTCATTGCTCTTCTTCTTTCTCTTGGGTACCTATATAATATACCCTAAGCTTATGGTATCAAATGTTTGTTGGGTCCAAGGGGATTAACCCTTTGGAAGCCAAGTCCAAGTGGACTTCCGCTTCCCAACATAATTACTATTTCTAATCACATCATGAAAATAGGAATCAACATAAGCATTCCTATCAATAAGGCTAGTGTTCTTAGGACCCCAAATAGTGTAAATCTTGGGAGTCCTCTTCCTAGTTGCATGCATATGTGTTGGATTTCTATGTGGTGCATGCTTCTTAGGAACATGATTTCTAGCATAGAGATGTGGTGGAGGATATGCATTGTACATTCTAGGATGATATGTATGTTTGGGAACATGCATATTATATGAAGCATATGGATCATGCATGACATGTGTAGGGTGAGCATAAATGAAAGAATGATACATATGAGCATACGGATGTATAGGAGCACGTACTTGAGTATTTCTCATGTGTTGTTGTGTACGTGTCCGTGGGTGCAGAGCATAGAATGTGTAATGATTATCCACTTGTGAAGTAGAATGTTTCCTACGTGGATGAGTGTTAGTGTACATATAAGCATGGCCTTGCTTTTGGTTTCCACCCTTAGTGGGTTTCTTGCTAAAAGGAAGAGAAGATGAAGTGGTGACATTCTTGGTAGGATTGCTACCTATAGTGTCTTTGACACCACTTGTGGATGCACCGGAGGAAGGCCTCACAAAATCTATAGTGACACCACTATAAGAAGTGCGATCATTAGATGCATTCGCTTTCACAAACCTAAGACCAACACGATGTGTGGCCGGAAATTGGTTTGCAAGCAAATCATCCAATTGTCCTTTTCCCTTATTGAATCTCACAATACGAGAGGACATGAGCTCATATTTCTCCTTTAAAGAAGAAATGTTGGTATCCAATGTGGACACCCGTGCTTTGAGCTCGTGCACTTGAGTTTTAAGAGAATCATTCTCTAAACCCAATTGTGTGTGACGTGTAACTAGATCACTATTATCCTTAGGATGTGTTTGATCTAGTTGAGATTTGAGGGTATTTACCTCATCTCTCAAAGTGACATTTTGAGAAGCTAAGTTTGCTTTCTCAAGAGTTAAAGTATCAACAATGGTGTCATTGTTGATAATGCATGGAATGGATGACTTGCTAGTATTTGATTTCTTTAAGCTAGTGTATCTAAGCATTAAAGATTGGTATTTAGCAAATAGTTATTCATTAGCAATACGAAGTTCATCCATTGTTACCTCGGTGTCGTCCATGTCGGAATCACTCTCATCGGAGAGTGGGTCTTCTAGAGCCATGAAACACATGTGTGCGCTCTCACCCTTCTCATCATCAGAATCGCTTGATGATTCATCACTTGAGTCGTCGAAGGTACCTACGAGTCCTTTCTTCTTGTCTCTCTTGTTCTTATCAGACTTGTGGTACTTCGATGCCTTCCATTTCTCTTTGTTCTTTAGCATTGGGCAATCTCTCTTGATGTGCCCTGGCTTATTACATTTATAGCAAAGAGAGGAAGTAGCATTAGTAGACTCAAAACGTTTGTTGGAGGGAAATTTACCATTGTGGAAGAAGCGTTGGAGCTTCTTCGCCATTTGGGCCATTTCACCCAAATCCATCTCGTTCTCGGATTCATCACTTTCGGAGGATGATGAATTAGCGTTGAATGCCAAAGCTTTCTTCTTAGACTCTGAAGGATTCATCATGGCTCGACTCTTCAATCGGTTGTCCTATCTTACTTCGTAAGACATAAGAGTCCCGATGAGATTCACCACGGTGTAGTTCTTCAAGTCATTGACCTCCTTGATGGCGATCGCTCTTCATTCCCATTTGGAGGTCATTCCTATGATGATCTTCCTTACCTTATCCGGTTCGGAATATATTTGGCCAAGGGCTTCTAATTCATTGATGATGTCGGTAAAACGTCCGTACATCGATGCAATGCTGTCATTGTCCTGCATATGAAATAAGTCGAAGTTTTGCACGACAACATATAACTTTGAAAGTTTTACCTTATTCGTTCCCTCATGGGTAACGATGAGATGGTTCCAAATTTGATATGCACTCTTACATGTGCATATCTTGTTGAACTCATTCGGGTCCAATGCACAATGAAGAGCGTTCATTGCTTTAGCGTTGTTGACCTCAGCGGTTTTCTCGGTAGACGTCCATTTGTTGAAATCTATTTTGGTGGGCTCGACGTATTCCTTGTGGAGGGTTCTCCAAAGCGAAGCACTCCTAAGGAACGTCTCCATCCTGCATTTTCAATAGCTAAAATGCGTACCATTGAAACGCGGAGGGCGCACCGTAGATTGACCTTCAAAAAGTATGGACGCTCCATTACGATCGTGATTGTTGTATGAAGGCGGCGGTGGAACGTTGTTGTTGTTGGATGCCATAGATGTAACCTTGCGCTTCGATACCAATTGTAAGGACCCAGTCTATGGGGAAAACACTAGAAGGGGGGTTGAATAGTGTTTATGCAAATTTAAAAGGAATTTACGCCAAATAAAATGCAATCCAACAAATAGTGCGGAATAGAAAAACAACCCAAAAAGAAACACACGCAAACGCAGAGATGTTTCAAGGGTTCGGATTACCCAAGTCAACTCCCGACTTGTTCCTGGTAATCCTACGTATGGGATCCTGTCAAAACAAGGACGTTAGGATCGAATAATAAAGTAGAGACTTACGCTTGCATACGCGGCACCGTAATCTCGGAACTTCGCCCTCGGATTCGCCACAATGGTCAGTACTTCGTCACAGAGGATCGAAGCAGAGTTTCACCGCCTAAATCTCTATTTAGAAGAGGATTTTAATGGAAGGGAGAAGAAGAACATAAGTTGCCTTATGCAAACTTATGGCATGGATGAATGGTGTAAAAGGCATACCCTTGGGTCATATTTATAGGTTTTAGGGGTAGTTATTGTAGGAAATAACCAATTATAAGCTTATTAGCCTATATTAGCCCTTTTACTTATCCTCTTCTTCATTCACTTATCGAGTGCCTTTATGCACTTATAAAGTGACTTTTTCCACTTATCGAGTGGTCCTTTTCACACGAGAAAATGTTCCCTTCGTGCACGCTTTCGTGCACGCGACATCTGAGGTCCGTATATCCTCATACATCCCCTCATGGGTGTATTCATGTCGTCCATATCCAACATCTCCCACTCACACTTGAGGGGATTGTAAGGAAACATCTTTCCTTTAACTCTTCTGTTTATCATACCGAGAAATAGGCCGTGTGACCGTCATACGCATAGAGTCCGCTGTTGTGCCTTGTTAGAGATACACAACACTCCTCGAGGTGCAAAGTTGAGTAGATCAACGCATGCTTTACCCTAGATTATTTCTTCACATTTCTTATACTTTATATTCAACAATTGAATCCCATCTGGATTACAATTGGTTGGCCAGCTTTGAATCTCTAAAGTCTAAATGTGAATATGAAATTAATCTTCCTCTTCTTGCGATCCTTTCGATCTTGACTTGACTTGCTTTTCTAACATGCCCCGCCGGACCGAATTGACCATAGTCCATAAGCAACATGCTAAGATAGCAATCACCTAGTCAAATCTAAAGGAACCAATTAGAGTCCATAAGGGTAACAAGTTAAGACCCATGTGGTCTTTGGGTCTCACATAATAGTAAACACAATTACTATTCTAACCCAATGGTCAAATGCATACGTAGTATGAATACGTATTACAACATCACTCCTTTCCCAGGGAGCGTATGTCTTAATGACGTTGTAAGGATGATGATCAGACACCACAATGTCTGATTTTGAGTCCCTTTTACTACTCAAATAATCTTCTGGACCCACATCCCACATAAGACAGATAGGATTTAAGAATCCTATTAGATCTTTTGTAAGCATCCATATGATACAGATCTTTTCATACGACCATTTTGTTTAAATCATGACTCTAAATCATCCGTCTGACGATTTTGACTTTTAACAGGTCTCATCTTCATTTTATACATCTGATATAATAAAGGCGGTTGCTCATGTGAGAGAGCCAACCTCAATCTGTCCGACATACTAAAAAAACAGCTGAGATTTAAAATGTACACAAACATTTTCAAGAAAGTCATATGCAATGTTGAAAAGAACTTATTCTTTTATTAAATTTGATCTTTTACAGACATGTGAATTTACATTGGTACAACTCAGCTCTTACGCAATCCTTGAGATGATAAGTGTTTGTAAATCACATCTCTGGGGATCGCCTTCGTAAGCGGATCCGCTATCATCTCATGCGTAGATATGTACCTTATGTCTACCTTCTTGGTCTTGTCATAGTCTTTTGCAAATTTGTAGCGGATATCTATGTGTTTGGTCTTACAATGGAATTTTGGATCTTTGACATAGGATATAGATGCTTGACTGTCACTGTGTATTGGTATAGCACCTGAGTCACTTGCATCAATTAGCCTGTCTAAGAACTTCCTAAGCCAAACAGCCTCTTAGACTTCCATAGTTGAAAGTGCGATGTAGGATTGTTTCTTGCTACTCCAGGATATTGCACCAGATCCGAGTAGAAAAGCATATTGTGAGGTCGATCGTCGCTCATCGAGATCACCCGCCCAATCAGCATCAGTGTAGCCTTCGAACCTCAAGGCATCTCCTTGATAGCATAAAGCATAGTCCGCAGTTCCTTTAAGATACCGCATTATCCTCTTAACCGCTTTCCAGTGTACTTGCCCTGGATTGGATTGGTAACGACTTACCATTCCAACGGCAAAACAGATGTCTGGTCTTGTACACATCTTGGCGTACATAAGACTACCAACTGCACTGGAATATGGAACTTTTTCCATAATTTCCTTTTCCTTTTGGTTCTTTGGACATGATTTCAGACATAAATTATCGCATTTTCTTATAGGAGTATCAATGGACTTGCAGTCCTGCATATTAAAACGTTCTAAAACCTTCTTTATATAAGTCTCTTGTGAAAGAGAAAGAAGTTTCTTCGAACGATTCCTTGAAATCTTAACTCCAAGGATATATGCGGCTTCTCCCATGTCTTTTATCTCAAAAACTGATGAAATCCAAGCCTTGATATCCATCACAAAGCCCTTGTCATTTCCGGCTATTAAAATGTTATCTACATATAGAGACATAATAACGTACTTGCTCTTAATCCTCTTGATATATACACAGTTATCTTCATCAAGCATAGAAAACCCATTTGATAAGACAACTTCCTGAAATCGTATATACCATTGCCTCGAGGATTATTTAAGACCATATATGGACTTACGAAGTTTACAAACCTTATGTTCGTTTCCTTCTTTTACAAACCATGTTGGTTGTTCCATATAGATCTCCTCGTCCAATTCTCCATTGAGAAAGGCAGTCTTTATATCCATCTGATGTAATTCGAGGTCTAAGCAAGCTACCATCGCCAGAATCAGGCGAATCGAGGTAAAACAGACAACAGGTGAGAAGGTCTCTTCGTAGTCTATCCCTTCCTGTTGCGTAAAATCTTTCGCGACAAGGCGAGCTTTATATCTGTCTATAGAGTCATCAGCCTTATGTTTGATCTTGAGAACACATTTTTTCCCAATAGCTCTACGTTCTCTAGGTAAGTCAACTAAGTCCCAGACTTGGTTAACTTTCATGGATTCCAACTCCTCCTTCATCGCTTCCATCCATTTGTCTTTCGCAGGGCATGATACGGCCTGTTTGAAAGTAGCAGGCTCGTCATCATCTTGTAGTAAAGTCATAAAGGTTTGCGGAAATTCATCCTCAAATCGTAGAGGAGCCAACCTTGTACGACTACTACGTCGTATTTGAGATTCTTCAAGTCATTGTTGACTCGAATTTAGATCAATTCTAATATCACTCCCACTTGGAATGTCGTTAGAAATGCTCCCACTTAGATCATTATTCCCGTATGGAATAGGATTCGCGTCATTCGTATCATCCATTGGTGAAGTTTGAAACGTATTTTCGTCTTCACCAAGAATTCTCCCACTCGAATGAGGTAATCCTTCTTGATCATTAATCTCAAATAGAGATAAGTCCTGACTTATGTCGCCCTGTCTTGGAAACTCGTTTTCCAAGAAAGTGACATCACTCGACTCAAATTCAATTAGGCCTCCATTGTCTTCCTGACCAATGAAAACATAACCTTTGGAGTTTTCTGTGTATCGTATAAAGAGACATTTCCTTCCCCGTGGCCCAAGTTTGCCATACTTATGGGAGGAAATATGTGCGTAGGATGCACACCCCCAAGGTTTCAAAATGTTTAAGTCAGGAGACTTTTGGTTCCACAACTCGTAAGGAGTGGAGCTAACTGATTTCGAGGGTACGCGGTTCAAGATGAAAGCGGCCGTCAATAATGCATCACCCCAAAAGGTGATTGGCAAGTTAGCTTGCGCCATCATTGAACGGACCATTTTCATTAAAGTCCTATTCCTCCTTTCTGCAACACCATTTTGTTGCGGAGTATAAGGCATAGTTACCTGATGAACTATGCCTTTTTCACACAAAGTTCCTTAAAACTTGCCGATTGATATTCACCGCCTATATCGGTTCGCAAGACCTTAATCTTGCGATCTAATTGATTTTCCACTAAACTCATATAGTTTTTAAAGCAGATTAATGCTTCACTTTTGTGGGATATTGATCACTCCTTATTTTACACTTTTTTCCCGCATGTTTGCATGCCATTTGGATCGCCCAAATCATGTTTTTCACGATATATCGATGATATTGCGATGCTTTTCACGATTTGTTGTTTTTGTCGCATTTCAGGTGATTTGGAGCGATTTGGAGTGATCTCGAGATACGCCCACTCCAGAGTGTCACCGACGACCTCCCCAAGGGGTATTTTGCTGTTGGAGAGGAGCGGAAGAAGAAAGGACGTCGCAGGAGCGACGAGGAGGCCAAAACAAGCTGTTTGGGCATTTTTGGTGTCTCACTCGGCCGAGTGAAGGAGTCACTCGGCCGACCAGCGAGACACCGCTCGGCCGACCAGATCAGACACGATTCATATGTGCACTCGGCCGAGCGACGGAGACCACATCGGCCGAGTGACAAGATCCCGTCCGCCCGAGTGGCGCCCAGACGAAGCCATTCAAAAATCGACAACTTACTATTTTTCGGCTGCCTGAGCTTCAGAAGACCCACTCGGCCGAGTGGATAATCTCGACCGCCCGAGTACCAAGAAGCCATCGGCCGAGTGACGACAACTCACTCGGCCGAGCCACCTCCGAAGTGAAGACCCCTGAAGATCAAGACTTACAGGAAATTTACAGGGTTTCTCACTCGGCCGAGCGACTTTTGTCACTCGGCCGAGTGCGACGCGCTGCCTGTAGCGAAAATTGCGGATTTCAGGCTGCGCAGGGGTATTTTGGTCACAGTTTTTGGATGATTTTGGGGTGTATTTAACCCCTGTTTTTACCCTAGTTTTAAGAGCTTTTCTCTTAGATTTTTGCAGCTTTTTAGATTAGCTTTTTATCTTTATTCTTGTGATTGGAGAGGAGACAAAAGTTGATTTTTGTTGGATTATTTGAAGAACTCAATTGGTTTGTCTCTCTCTTCTCTAAAAATTCTATTTTTATTGCTTATCTCGATATTGTGATGAATTCTCTTATTAATTTCAGTGATTATTTTTGTGTTTGTGCTATGAATTGTGAGTAGTCTCCACGTCTTGGGGCGTGGGGATGAACCCTACAAGCCCAATTTCATATTTGTGATGAATTGGTAGAAATTTTGCTAGAATTGCTATTAGGGATTAGTTTGGGAGCGATTTACTACGGATAGCTAGGAGTTCATACCGATTGGGATTTGCAAGAGATTGGATCCCAATTCGATAGGAAACCCTAGAAATCTGAATTGGGTTGGAATCGAATTTCCGTAGTATCGGTTTGCAAGAGATTGGACCGATACTAGGGTTCCCGGTTGCAATTCCGTGCCGATACCCGTTTGCAAGAGATTGGACGGGTAGGAACTATCCCAACCTAGGTCGTGGGCCGAGTTTGTAAGAGATTGGGCTCGGTGCACGATTGAACGATGATGTTGATCCTAATGCTAGCTTCCCTAGGCTAGGGTTTGCAAGAGATTGGACCCGAACCTAGGATAGCTATAGACCGGCAACAGCGCGAGAGCGTGAGCTTGGTTCTACATTCAGTTGCAACTAGTTCATCCAAAATCTTATTCTAGCAATTTTGATGCCGATGAACCACATTGACGAGATACGGTGAGTAGCGGGAATTCCCCATTCCCTATACGTTCTTTATTTGATTTGATATTTCTGTACTTTGTCTGACGATTGTGACAGGATCGCCAAAGGCAAATTTATCTCTTCTTAAATAGCCAGGTTGATTAGAACAAGCACAGTCATTCGTCCTCCCTGTGTTCGATAACCCGCTCGCCGCTATACCGTGCGCTTGCGGTAAAACTACAACCGTTCTTTGGGTTACATCCCGGAGCGATCAAGTTTTTGGCACCGTTGCCCGGGAGGGCATTTTGACGGTGTTCGGCATCGACCACCCGGTTATTTCTTCTTTCTCTCTTTCTTTACTTTCTTCTATATCTTGTTGTAACTTTGTTCGCAGCCCTATTTGCATATTCTCCCCGTGTTTTGCATAAGACCTTAACAGGGCGAATGGAGGATGCAATGCCAACAATAGAACTCAGTCAGGAAGACTATGACTCCTTCGCAGGCCTCCTTAAGGAGCTTTTCGACGAGGTCCACGCTACCGGAGCTTTTGCTATCGATATCAAGGACCCAGACGAACAACTGTTTGCTAGTTTTGTGATGGACCAGATCTCCCCGGAGGGGACTATCGGGGGCAATGTCAGAGTTGACGTGATCGACGACAAATTATATTTCGAAGACGGTAGAACAAGCGTCGAAGAACACTATACTCCCGAAGAATCCTTTGAGCAAACCGACATTCAGGGAGTTACACTCTATGACGCTCACTCTTGCTTTTATGAATCGTCTGATGTGTTTCTTGATTCCAGGCATGATCCAGAGCAGAGTGAAGGTTTTGGCAATGCTAGCACAGAATCGGAGAGCGCCTATTTCGATGCCTCGTCCTCACTAAGTAGTGAGTCTGACTCGTCACAAGAGAACGCACCACCTGAACATGAGCTAAATCCGGATGACAAGGAAGAAGCCCAACTCATGCGAGCTGATGAAGTGGAAGGAGCAGCGCCTCTTGAGGTAGAACTTAAACAATTACCTCCGAATCTAAGGTATGCCTTTTTGGGTAATAAATTAACTTTCCCGGTGATAGTCAATTCCCACCTCACGCAAGATCAACTTGAAAAACTCCTAGACGTTCTTAGGAGCCACAAAGATGTCTTGGGCTACACTATCTCCGATCTAAAAGGGATAAGCCCTAGGCTTTGCACGCATAGGATCCATTTGGAGGATACCGATGCCACCTCCATAGAGCCTCAAAGGCGGTTAAACCCGAACATGAAGGAGGTGGTTAAAAAGGAAATCCTAAAATTGCTAGACGCCGGTATTATCTATCCTATCTCCGACAGTAGGTGGGTTAGACCCGTTCACGTCGTCCCCAAGAAAGGGGGGATGATAGTCATAAAAAATGAAAGAGGCGAGCCCATATCGACACGCACCGTCACGGGATGGCGAATGTGCATTGACTATAGGAAACTCAATAAAGCCACCCGAAAGGACCATTACCCATTGCCCTTCATTGATCAAATGCTTGAACGCCTAGCAAAACATAAATACTTTTGCTATCTAGATGGGTATTCGGGATTCTTCCAAATCCGTTTGCACGAAGACGACCAAGAAAAGACCACTTTTACTTGTCCCTACGGCACCTATGCCTACCGTAGGATGCCGTTTGGTCTTTGTAATGCCCCCGCCACTTTTCAGATGTGTATGACATCCATATTTTCCGTTTACATTGAAAATATTATGGAAGTTTTTATGGATGATTTTTCGGTTTATGGGAGTGAGTTTGACTCTTGTTTGGCTAATCTTACTAAAGTCCTTAAAAGGTGCCAACAAAATAATCTCACTCTAAATTGGGAGAAGTGTCACTTCATGGTCACGGAAGGTATAGTCCTCGGGCACCTTGTTTCCTCGAGAGGAATTGAGGTAGATAAAGCAAAGATTGAGGTAATCGAAAAACTTCCTCCTCCTATTAATGTCAAGGGCATTAGAGGCTTCCTTGGTCATGCGGGGTTTTACCACCGCTTCATCAAGGATTTTGCCTCGATTGCCCGACCACTTACTTCCTTGCTCGCTAAAGACACTCCTTTTATTTTTTCAGGGGAATGCTTGCAAGCCTTCAACACCTTGAAGGAAGCACTAGTTTCCGCGTCCATCATACAACCACCGGATTGGAGCCTTCCCTTTGAGCTAATGTGTGATGCTAGTGACCAAGCCATTGGAGCAGTATTGGGACAAAGAAAAGATAGGAAGCTTCATGCGATATACTACGCGAGCAAGACATTGGATGACGCGCAGAAAAACTACACAACTACCGAAAAAGAGCTTCTAGCGGTCGTCTATTCCATCGAGAAGTTTCGCTCCTACCTCCTTGGTTTCAAGGTGATTGTCCACACCGACCATGCGGCGTTGAAGTATCTTTTGAACAAGAAGGAAGCCAAACCTCGGTTGATTAGGTGGATACTCTTGTTGCAAGAATTTGATTTGGAGATCAGAGACAAGAAAGGTACGTACAATGTCGTAGCGGATCATTTGTCTAGGCTCATTCGCGACAAGGAGGATGAGAGTTTACCTATCGACGACACATTCGTGGATGAGAGGCTATATGCCATAAGGACCGGAGAAGTACCTTGGTACGCGGACTTCGTCAACTACTTGGCTTGTGGGATTAAACCGCATGGGATGCCCACGCATCAAAAGAGGAGATTTCTGCATGAGGTCCGTAGCTATTTTTGGGAAGATCCATACCTCTTCAAGATATGCAAAGATAGCGTCATTCGGAGGTGCGTTTCTAAAGAGGAGGCAACGTATATCATTTTGCATTGCCACGGTCTACCATGCGGAAGACATCATGCCGCCTCTAAAACAACCGCTAAGATCTTGCAGAGCGGATTCTTCTGGCCAACAATGTTTAGGGACACCCACGCTTTTGTGAAGGGGTGCGATAGATGCCAATGGACCGGGAATATCTCTAAGCGCAATGAGATGCCGATGAGACCCATCCAAGAAATTGAGCTTTTTGATTGTTGGGGAGTAGACTTTATGGGGCCATTTCCGTCAAGCAATGGCAACAAATACATCATATTGGCCGTTGACTATGTCTCCAAATGGGTGGAAGCAATCGCCACCCCTACTAATGATGTAAGGGTCGTCTCCAAGTTCTTCAAGCAAAATATCTTCCCGCGCTTCGGAGTGCCTCGTACCTTGATAAGCGACGGGGGAAGCCACTTCATAGAGAACAAGTTTGAAGCCATGCTAAAGAAGTACGGGGTAAACCATAGAGTTGGCATGGCATATCACCCCCAGACAAGCGGCCAAGTGGAAGTGTCAAATAGAGAAATTAAGCAAATTCTTGAAAAGACGGTGGATCGATCTAGAAAGGATTGGTCAATGAAGCTAAACGATGCTCTATGGGCATATCGCACGGCCTTTCGCACTCCCATAGGCACCACACCGTTCCGACTCGTTTATGGGAAAGCTTGCCACTTGCCGGTAGAGTTGGAACACCGCTCATATTGGGCCATCAAAACCATTAATTACGATTACAAGAGTGCGGCGGTGAGGCGACTCTTGGACATCAACGAGCTTGATGAGATAAGAAGAGATGCCTACGAAAGCACGAGAATTTACAAAGAAAGGACCAATATTCTCCACGATGCCCGCATAACCGTCACAGACTTCAAAGTAGGAGACAAGGTCTTGCTCTATAATTCCCGGCTCTGACTATTTCCCGGTAAGTTGAGGTCACGTTGGTCCGGACCTTTCACCATTAAGAACATACAACCGGGAGGGGCCTTCGAGTTAGAAAGCAAAGACGGAGCCTCGTTCAAGGTAAATGGTCAGAGACTCAAGCATTATTCCGAGGGAGTCCCAATGGGAGAAATCAATAGAATCTATCTACTTAAGGGACGGCCAGATGATCTTTCATACCTCCTTGATGAGGTAATTGAAGAGGCGATCCCCCACTCAATCGGCGCTCTATTCGATGAGGATTTCGAGGAAGGCCCGGATTTAGGCCAAGATGAGAAGAAAATTGATTCCCCCGACCTCTCCGCTGAAAATGATGAAGGCGACGCTGATGTCGCAAGGATTCGAGAGCTCTGCAAGCTCTCGAAATTGAAGTCTCCGAAGAAAGCTCCGTCGATACGAAAATCGGCGTCACCGGTGAAGCCGTTGACCGGAGCAAATGCTAGCTTAGGGGAGCCTCCCCCCAACACTATTCGAGACGGGAGACCACCGAGGGAGAACACGCCGCCGCAACTTCCGAATCCAAGCGTTCTCCCCGGAAAGTTTGATGGGTGCATCTCATATGCACCAAACATCCCGCATTAATTGAAAATCATAGGGGGTCGAGCTCACGAACTTAAACGAGCGCTTGTCGGGAGGGAACCCGACGGCTATTGCTTTATTTTTACTTTTTCTTTATTTTTGTTTTAGAAATTTTTAGTGTTTTGAGTCGTTCGCCCAAAAATCTTGTGATAACGGGTCCTATTTTTCTTGACAGGAGAGGAGATAGGTAAATCCATCATGAGGAGGATGAACGAGGTGATAAGGAGAGCCCCAGGAAGGCGCTCGATGCTTAGGAGGAAGATGAAATCGACTGGAGGAAGAAAGACGGAGTTTAGAGCCAAAACGAAGAGAAACAGCAGAACACAAGGCTCACTCGGCCGAGTATACTAGTCACTCGGCCGAGTACACAAGTTTGTCCGGCCGAGCCGCTCACGAATAAGGGAAGTCTGCTGTACCCAACTCTCTGTTTATTTTTCCGATTTCAGTACAATTGCCACTCGGCCGAGTATAGAAATTCACTCGGCCGAGTAGAACTGATACACTCCTAGGGCGAGTCTTGCCGAGTATCTTGAGCCACTCGGCCGAATGGACTTACTCCACTCGGCCGAGGTTGGCAAGGCCACTCGGCCGAGTCATTAGCGGGGGAAAATTTCCCAAACATTTTCCATTGAGTTCACTCGGCCGAGTGACCCAGTCACTCGGCCGAGTCGTAACTTTTCCTATAAAAGGGGGCGGGGTCGGGCTCGTTTTTTCGAAACGACACAAACCGCAGCTCGCCCGACGCTTCAGCTCCCTCGCCCGAACTCGCACCCTACTCGCCCGACCGACGTCGCCGCGCCGCCGCTCGGCCTGCCACCGCCCGGCCTGCCACCGCCGGCCGAGCCGTCGCCGCTCCTCGCACGTGTCGCCGTCGGCGGACACGTCTCCGACCACCTCTGGTATCGCCTATTTAGCCTATTTCTCCTCTTTTTGCGTATTTTTCGAGGATCCATGCGTTAAACGAACCCCAAACCCAAATCGATTTCTATATCTATCTATTATACCCCTAATGCTCCATACGTTTTGAATATTACTCGCTGATATCTCCATTTCATGCGCAGGTTGTTTCTGGGAGCTTAGGGGAGCCCAAAGGAGCTTCTCGGGACTGATTTGGGCTGCGTGGAGGCGTCGTCTTCGCACGCTTCCATTGCTTTGCACTCGCGGCATGTCATGGTACACTCTTTCCTTTATTTTACGCACGCCGCACTTTTTACATTTTTCGGCGCGCGCTCGGGGCCCATATGCCGCCCCGGACACGGCCGCGGTCGAAGAGAGCTTCCGCCAAGCGGAAGCGATCGGATGATGCCGGCCCCTCCCGCGAGTTGGAGGACTCTCCTCTGCCTTCTCCACCACACCCCACACACACCACCCACCCAGCACAGCCTGCAGGCCCCGCACACCCCGCACAGCCTGCAGCGCCTGCACAGCCACTCCCTGCCACTCTACAGCCACCACCTCCGGCTCCACTCGTCGGGCCACTCGGGATTACGTTCCGAGACGACGCACACCGCGTCGCTTTCGAGCGTATTTCCCAGCGCTCGATCGTACCCTCCAGGTTTGCACACCATGCCGACCTAGGACGCCTGGGGGTACTAGAGGGGATGCTCACGTTATACGACAACGTGGGCTGGCGAGATTTCTTTCAGGTGTCGGCGGACACGTTTATCCGTCCGACACTTGAGGTACTTAGTTCGATCGCCCGAACCGACGAGAGATGCTCGTTTCGATTCATGGACCGGGAGTGCCAGGTCACTCTCGGTATGATGAGAGCCTTTTTCTCGTGGCCCGATGTCCCCGGGGCCGATCGAGGTTACGCCCCCACCCATATCCTCCCACCTTCCTTCGACGCCGGTGCCTTCTGGGCCCGGATTACGGGTCTCCACGCCGCCTTTGACCCTAGTAGGGCCAAGGCCTCGGCCATTGTCCATCCCTGCCTCCGTATATCTCAGCGCCTTATGGCGACGACCTTTTTGGCCAGATATGAGCCGGGCACGATGTCCACGCCAGAGCTCTACATGCTCTACGCGATGACACGGCCCAGAGCTCTATCTAGGAATGGCGATGAGCTGGTCCCCGCCGTCGTGATTACTGTCGCGGCTTGGTTTTTGGACCGCATCATTGTATCGGTGGGCGCTCGCTCACCGATATGCTGCGGTGGCCTGATCACCTTGCTTGCCCTTATGACCGGCGATGACTTCCCTGACGACCTATGACGAGCACCGGGCCCCACTTCTCTGTCGATTGATGTTATGGCCCGGATGAAGATGCTTCGTCCGCACGGTGAGCGACACTGGGTCTGGCTGCACGGCCCTTACGGTGCCGATTACATGATTCTTCCGAGCCCAGCTCGGACTCAGATTGCACCGGCCCAGGTGGACTGGCTCCCTGCGATGGATGTTCTGATCCCAGCCGCATACGTGCTCGAGGCCGAGGAGGCCGAGCAGGCCCACGCTGCCCACGCTGCCCCCGCAGACCCTGTTGCACCTGCCGAGCCTGCTGCCCCTGTTGACCCCGTGGCCCCTCAGCCTATCCCCGATGTTTCCGATGCTCCAGACACCTCTGTCCACACTGCTGTTGGTGTCGGGAGTACCTTAGCTGAGCCCACTTCCACTGCTTCCGAGCCTGTCATCACCACCACTGGCCCTCTGTCTGCCGAGCCCGTTTCCTATGCCCCACCCGAGCGCCAGCCGACTATAGTTGAGTGCGGAGAGCCCTCTTTTGCCACCCCTGCGGAGACCGTAGTCTCCGCCTCTGTCTCCACCGCTGCTGTATTTTCCGAGAGTGTCGTGACGTCTGTCCACACTTCTGTGCCACCGACCTCTCCGGCCGCCTCGCTGCCACTTTTGTACTCTTCTTTCGCTGCTACTGCCTCCACTTCTCACCAGCCGGTGCCCCGGCCTCACACTGAGGCCAGGCCCACATTTGCGAGCGCAGCACCTTTTGTTCCCTTGCCTGCTGAGCCCGTCCCCTACGCCACCAGAGTACGCCAGCCCCGACCTGCACAGCCCCGACCGGTGCGTCCCTCTGCACCACCTCCCCCTGACACTGTACTTCAGAGCATTCGTGCTCTCGAGGGGGCGGTGAGTGGCCTCAGAGGCGACCTTAGGACCCTGTCCTCCACTGTCTCCGCGATGGCTGACCGCTTTGACCTGATCCCGCAGATTCACTACTGCCTTACCCAGGTCCTGGAGCGTCTCCCCCGCGTACCCGTACCCACCCAGCAGGTTCCCACCCACACTCCCACACACACTCAGCTTGCTACCACTTCCACACCCACCCCCGCTCAGCAGCCACTACCACCACCACCTCCTCCTCCGCCTAAGGACGGAGCCGGCGCAGCCCCACCTTCTTAGGCACTCTTGATGCCATCGCTTCTTTTTGCCGTTGTGCTGCCCGTCTCTGCTGGGTCCTGATGCACTTTTGTCCACCCCCTCCCCTCACTGTTTCTATGATACGCATTTTCTATATATCTTCATATATCTTTTTTGGGAGAGAGGGAGAGTTTTTGGTGTCACATCTTTATATCTGTATCACTCCTATTTCTGCATGCATCATGTCCGCATCATATTTTCCGTTTCATTATTTTCTTATTTTTCATCATGCATGCATCCTCACTTGCCCTTCCCATTACTTGTCTCTCGGTGTGCCACACTTTGCACATTGAGGACACTGTGCCATTTAGCTTGGGGGAGTGAGTTCTCACGTTCTTTTTCGATTTGCCACCTTTATTTTTAGTTTTTCACACCATTTTCCGCTTTTGCACTTATTTTCATCATTTTTCTTTTATTTTACCATGCATCACGTTTTTCTTATTTTTCTGTGTGCCGCATTGTAAATAGTTCTATTTTCCCTTTATCTTTATTTCTTTCCTTTTCATCTCATGCTAGAGATGACTTTTCTATGATGATGATGACGTGGAGTTAGCTTACTCTATTTGCATGCTTTATTTGTCATGTCTTAGACTTTATTTCTGATATCATATGCTATGACTTGCCTTGCATTTAGAGATAGTAACCCACACTTTTTCACTTGAAAATGGATGAAGTTTTATTATTAGCTGAGTCTGAATATTCATATGTATGCTATCACAGAAAACACACCAAGATTCACGCATTGAATGCTTATATCTGGAGTACCGATTTCTTTTCCTATATCACTTCTATATGCATGATTTGTACATTTCACTTCAGGATGATTGAATGATGTTAGCTATGATAAATCTGGATTAGTTAGCTTTTTTGTGATCAAAACTGAGTAGATTAGATTACCTTGCTGAAGTTGTCGTGCATGTCTTATAGAGTGAACCGAGAGATATATTTATTTCTTTCTCCACAAATCTTGAACATCATTTCTCTACTTTTAAAATCGTTGGTGAATCTCCCCTTAGCGATTCTATTATATGGCATTTCCCCCGCTAAAATTCCTAGCTCCAAATTTCCCGAATTCAAAAAAAAAGAGAAAATATTCTTGTATATCATTATCTCTCTTTGAGTTGGGATCGTTGTGTATATATGCTATACCCAAAAAAAAAGAAAACAAAAAAAAAAGAAAACAAAAGAGGAAAAATCCTCAATAAAAGATCCCATCTCGCTTTCTTTCTTTCTTCTCTCTTTTCGTGTTCATTTTTATTACTTTTGGAGCTTTATAAAAATGGGGATGTGAAAATTTTTTATGCCACCATGCTTATAGATAAGCTTGGGGGAGGGAATCCATTGATGTGTGAGAGAGTGACTACTTGACGTTGCACGACAACCTAGGCTAAGTAATATTCTATACTCGGTGTGATTATTTCTAGCTTTACGAAATCCAGAAATCTACGCCTAGCATTCATATCATGAAATCCACACTTTTCTATTCTCTCTATTCTATTGTGTGATACTCTTATACTCCTCATAGAAAGCATTCAATTGAAAAGTGTGTAATCTGCGATTTGTATACCGCTTTAGATGATTCAGACGATGTTAATTCTAAAACTATTCCGTTTTTCATGATTATATCGTTGTTCGTGGGTTTTCTATTTCTATTTGCACTATTATACTATGATATCAAAATAAAACTCTTTGACGTGTATTTTTCTTTCAGTGCATGCTATGTGAGTAAGCGGAACCCACGTCCTGAGAAAATGATCTAGCAGCTTACCTCTTTGCTTCTTTATTTCTTCTTTGTTTTTATTTCGTTTTTCATTCTTCTCCGCTTTTCATTTTTCATCTTTCGCCGTTTTCGTTTTCCGAATCCACCGGGTTCGGCTTTTACTTATCTTCCTCGAGGACTAGTAAGAGGTATGCTTGGGGGATTTTGATCACTCCTTATTTTACACTTTTTCCCGCATGTTTGCATGCCATTTGGATCGCCTAAATCATGTTTTCACGATATATCGACGATATTGCGATGCTTTTCACGATTTGTTGTTTTGTCGCATTTCAGGTGATTTGGAGCGATTTGGAGTGATCTCGAGATACGCCCACTCCAGAGTGTCACCGACGACCTCCCCAAGGGGTATTTTGCTGTTGGAGAGGAGCGGAAGAAGAAAGGACGTCGCAGGAGCGACGAGGAGGCCAAAACAAGCTGTTTGGGCATTTTTGGTGTCTCACTCGGCCGAGTGAAGGAGTCACTCGGCCGACCAGCGAGACACCGCTCGGCCGACCAGATCAGACACGATTCATATGTGCACTCGGCCGAGCGACGGAGACCACATCGGCCGAGTGACGAGATCCCGTCCGCCCGAGTGGCGCCCAGACGAAGCCATTCAAAAATCGACAACTTACTATTTTTCGGCTGCCTGAGCTTCAGAAGACCCACTCGGCCGAGTGGATAATCTCGACCGCCCGAGTACCAAGAAGCCATCGGCCGAGTGACGACAACTCACTCGGCCGAGCCACCTCCGAAGTGAAGACCCCTGAAGATCAAGACTTACTGGAAATTTACAGGGTTTCTCACTCGGCCGAGCGACTTTTGTCACTCGGCCGAGTGCGACGCGCTGCCTCTAGCGAAAATTGCGGATTTCAGGCTGCGCAGGGGTATTTTGGTCACAGTTTTTGGACGATTTTGGGGGGTATTTAACCCCTGTTTTTACCCTAGTTTTAAGAGCTTTTCTCTTAGATTTTTGCAGCTTTTTAGATTAGCTTTTTAGCTTTATTCTTGTGATTGGAGAGGAGACAAAAGTTGATTTTTGTTGGATTATTTGAAGAACTCAATTGGTTTGTCTCTCTCTTCTCTAAAAATTCTATTTTTATTGCTTATCTCGATATTGTGATGAATTCTCTTGTTAATTTCATTGATTATTTTTGTGTTTGTGCTATGAATTGTGAGTAGTCTCCACGTCTTGGGGCATAGGGATGAACCCTACAAGCCCAATTTCATATTTGTGATGAATTGGTAGAAATTTTGCTAGAATTGCTATTAGGGATTAGTTTGGGAGCGATTTACTACGGATAGCTAGGAGTTCATACCGATTGGGATTTGCAAGAGATTGGATCCCAATTCGATAGGAAACCCTAGAAATCCGAATTGGGTTGGAATCGAATTTCCGTATTATCGGTTTGCAAGAGATAGGACCGATACTAGGGTTCCCGGTTGCAATTCCGTGCCGATACCCGTTTGCAAGAGATTGGATGGGTAGGAACTATCCCAACCTAGGTCGTGGGCCGAGTTTGCAAGAGATTGGGCTCGGTGCACGATTGAACGATGATGTTGATCCTAATGCTAGCTTCCCTAGGCTAGGGTTTGCAAGAGATTGGACCCGAACCTAGGATAGCTATAGACCGGCAACAGCGCGAGAGCGTGAGCTTGGTTCTACATTCAGTTGCAACTAGTTCATCCAAAATCTTATTCTAGCAATTTTGATGCCGATGAACCACATTGACGAGATACGGTGAGTAGCGGGAATTCCCCATTCCTTAGACGTTCTTTATTTGATTTGATATTTCCGTACTTTGTCTAACGATTGTGACAGGATCGCCAAAGGAAAATTTCTCTCTTCTTAAATAGCCAGGTTGATTAGAACAAGCACGGTCATTCGTCCTCCCTGTGTTCGATAACCCGCTCGCCGCTATACCGTGCGCTTGCGGTAAAACTACAACCGTTCTTTGGGTTACATCCCGGAGCGATCAGATATCAAATAGATATGACCGAATCGGGTGAAGTCATCAATAAACGTGATGAAATAAGACTTTCCGCGTCTTTTCTTGACATTCATCGGACCACATATGTCCGAATGGATGAGCTGTA
Source organism: Scilla litardierei (assembly GCA_030789695.1). Lineage (NCBI taxonomy): Eukaryota > Viridiplantae > Streptophyta > Magnoliopsida > Asparagales > Asparagaceae > Scilla > Scilla litardierei. Next base: position 58,206 of record JAULAV010007805.1, read on the forward strand.
ATGGAACCTCGGCCCTTGTGCCGGTTCCAAATGGCTTGCGACAAGATTTCCCTACAAGGCAATGTTCGCAGGTTGACATATCGACCTTTGAAACATTGGATAGAAGGCCACGTTTGGCAAGTCTATCCATACGCGTTGGTCCAATGTGACCAAGCCTTGCGTGCCAACAAATTATATCTGACTCATAAGTCGAAGAATTTGTAACAAGGAAATTTTCATTACGAAATGAGGAGTCATACATTGTATTTAATACAATAAATCCTTTGAATACATACCAAGTACCAATTAAGGAATTATTACAAAACAAGTCCACTTTACAATCATGAAAAAACCAGCTATAACCAAGACCCATTAATACGACCACAGATATAATATTCCTTCGAATATCTGGAGCGAAGAGGACATCATGTAGTAAGATAGTGCGGCCGTTGTCCAAGACTAGCTTGCAAGTCTCAACGCCTTTCACTTCAACACGTGTGTTGTTTCCTACATAAATCCACTTTGTTCCTTGGGGTATCTGGTGATACTCCACGAAGGACCGTCTGTCCCTTGCTATGTGGTCGGTGGCACCTGAATCAATTATCCAAAAAGGATTAGATTCCACAAGAAATATTGAACTAGAAACACATATGTAACTATCATTACAAGTTACCTTGTCACCTTCATCCGCACAAGAACGGGCAAAGTGACCTAACTTGTTGTACTTGAAGCACTTGATCCTCTTCAAGTCTTTCTTCTTGTGGCATTTCTTGTGCCCACCCTTATGTTTGGGTTTCTTGGTAGACTCAAGTTGCTTATTACGTTCATTAGTAGACTTCAAACGATCTTTCCGTTTCTTTCCCCCGTGTGAGGAACTAGCAAACATGTGCACTTCTGCACTTGGCTTGGCAGCCGCAAGCCGCTCTTCCTCTAACTCGAGGTGCTTAGAAACATCGCTGAAGGTCTTGATGCTCTCATTATGAGTGAGATGCATCTTCATCTGGTCCCACCCATTTGATAGGGAAGGTATGACTGCTTGGATTTGTTGCTCATCAGTGAGCACATGACCTGCATCTTTTAACTCTGAGATTAGATTCGCCATATGTCGCAGATGTTTCCCCATGGAATGATCTGGACGTTTCTTGTATGAATCAAATCTTATAGTTAAAGAACAAAGTTTGGACACCGATGTGCCACCAAACTTCTCCTCAAGTTTGGACCATATGTCCATGGCTAGGTCATGCTCTCGGAAGATGCGCATTATGTCATCGGCCATACTGGACAATAACGTAATGCGAGCTATCTTGTTCTTCCGAGACCAAGCATCAAAAGCTTCCTTGTCTCGTCTGTGTTGGGCCGTAGTGCCCAACTCGGGTTCAATCGTTACGTTCTTTAGAGTTTCGAGCACTTCTTGCTCCTCTAGAACGTATTGTATCTTGATGGACCATAGTTTGTAATTATCGCCGTTGAGTTTTTCACCTCTGTTTAACTCAACGACGATGTTCTTTGAAGCGGAAGACATTTTAACTTTAAAATGCTGCAAAAGACACAAAACCGAAGGTTCGATCAAAAATCATTGCATAAAATTCTTATACATAGATATCACTCCCACTTGGAATATCCCACTTGGAATGATATCATTATATTTGATAAGTTACTTTCGAAAAATATTGAAGATGTTGCTCTAGAATCGGAAAGGTCTCTACGATTCCAATCACCATCTAGAACAACCTTCAATATTTCCCCCTCACTTATCAAATGATAGTATTCTTATAGTACTTCGCAGCGGAAAAGCATTTTTGAAAACGTATTTTTCAAAAGCAAATGTGATATATCAACCTAGTACCCTTATGATACTAGTGAAATATACGGCAATCCCTGGCCATTGCCGGGATTGAGCCATAGCCGTGCCAAGGCCGGATCCCCCCTGAGGGGATTTTTCTGCAAGCCATCATCACCGGCTCCCGTATGGATCCAGGCGCTTCCCCCCTATAGGAGAATTTTGCCGCAGACGACTGCCGTCGGTCCCGTATGGGCTAGCCATGCATGTCACATTCATGCAAGCCCCCCCAAAAAAAACAGGGTCAACCGGGGCTCGGCACTGGCCGAGACCGGGGCCGGCAGTGGCCTGGCGCCGGCCTCGGCCAGGGCCGGTAGTGGCCCTGGCCGGTCTCGGCCTGGCCCTGGCCACTGACAGGGCCAGCCAGGGCGCCGGACCTGGCATCTGCCAGGGCCGGCCAGGGCACCGGCCCTGGCCTCTGCCAGGGCCGGCCAGGCCTCTGGCCAGGCCCTGGCCCCCCGGCCAGGGCCAGCCAGGGCCCCCTGGCCTTTGCCGAGGCCAGCCAGGGCCGGCCACCCCCTTAGATGGGGTTGGCCGCACATCCCCGCCGGTGGGGTGGCCGTGGAAGTTATTGGCCGTAGCCAACCCCCTCCGCATGGGGAGGGGGGATGCATTGCCTCCATATCCCATATGGCCATGGCGATTATGCACCAAAAATTCATCTTCTCCGTTGAGAATAACCACTATCGTCCTCTCCGATGAAGCACCCGTTCGTCGATGAAGCACCCGTTCTTCGAGAAAGCGATTTTGCTTCAATGTCCATGTGCCAAAAATTGAAGAAAACGCGTTTTCAAGGCCGCAAACTACACGCTCCACATGAAGAGAGTTCACATTCCCTTGATGGAGACTCAGCATCCATGAAGAGCGCGAGTTTGGCGAGATGAACGGTAAGTTCTTCCTGTCACGGAGAGTTCCTGCCATATCCGTAATGACAGAAGACCCTAACGTGAAAAGAACAACTATTGCGTTCTCTCCGTCACGACGTGTTCCTACCATATCCATAATGGAAGGAGACGCATTCGTGAAAGAGACAACGCCTCGTTCATCATTTAGACCGGGGCGACGGTTAGACCGGGGCGAACCCGTATGGCTCTGATACCAATGTGGGATCCTGTCAAAACAAGGACGTTATGATCGAATAATAAAGTAGAGACTTACGCTTGCGTACGCGGCACCGTAATCTCGGAACTTAACCCTCGGATTCGCCACAACGGTCAGTACTTCGTCACGGAGGATCGAAGCAGAGTTTCACCGCCTAAATCTCTATTTAGAAGAGGATTTTAATGGAAGGGAGAAGAAGAACATAAGTTGCCTTTGCAAACTTATGGCATGGATGGAATGGTGTAAAAGGCATACCCTTGGGTCCTATTTATAGGCTTTAGGGGTAGTTAATGTAGGAAATAACCAATTATAAGCTTATTAGCCTATATTAGCCCTTTTACTTATCCTCTTCTTAATTCACTTATCGAGTGCCTTTATGCACTTATAAAGTGACTTTTTCCACTTATCGAGTGGTCCTTTTCACACGAGAAAAGGTTCCCTTCGTGCAAGCTTTCGTGCACGCGACATCTGAGGTCCGTATATCCTCATACATCCCCTCATGGGTGTATTCATGTCGTCCAAATCCAACACTACGTCCCTACCACCCGGATACCACCGGATACTCATGTTAGAACCCTAACTTGAGGTTTCCTTAAAACCCACTTGTAGCAACCCTACAAGTGCAATCGAATACAATCGATGTCCTTGACTCCCACAGCTTGGGAGCAAGCAAACCACTCTCACAACCGAGAGCAAATCTCAAATAACGAAAGTTATGAAATAATGAAAACAACACTTACAATCACCTATGCCTTGAAGTAGAACTTGAAGGTGGAGTGTGATGTGTGTTGAAGAACTCTCTTGGAAGAGAGGAGAAGCCCTTTCTCTTGACTGCACCAAATGCCTAGATGATCACTCTTTGGTTCTAGGTTGGAGAGCAAGAGAACAAGATTTGGAAATACTTAGGGCTTTGGATTTGAAAGCTTTAATCTTTGGAAATGAAAGCTTGATAGATTTTGCAATGAATGTGTAACCTTCCAATGGAACAGTAGAACCTCTATATATAGCTTTCTCAAATCCACAAAACAGTTTAGGCAAAAACCCAATTGGAATCCGTGAGAAAAATCTCAACGGATAGAATCTGAACTCGCGACAGTCGACTGTTGAACAATCCACAGTCGACTGTTGCACAGTCAGCAAGGGTAGGTGAGAATTCATAACGGTAACTTACCACGTGGACAGTCGACTGATGAAGCAAAGACAGTCGACTGTTAAATCAACATGCCACTGTAATTCCTTCGACAGGCGACTGGCCAAGAGAAGGGTAAGTTAGACAAATACTGAAAATCTCACAAGTAACAGGACAGACGACTAATGCAAGGAACACAGTCGACTGTTAATCAGAACAAGCGACTGTAAATCCTTAAACAGACGACTGTCAAAAGCCTGAGAAATTTCTAGAGAGCTGAGTCAAAGAAATGACTTACAGACAGGCGACTGTTGTAGCATAGACAGTCGACTGTATATACAGCATTAGTCGACTGTCCATAAAAGTCAGATCAAAAAAAGTTTGGGCAAGGATAGAAATGCGTCTCGTTTACAAAACACAGTCGACTGTCACCTGGACAGGCGCATGTGAATCATTCACTAGTAGCCTGTGCGAGATAATCAGAGAAGGCCCAAAACTATATTGTAAAAGTCTGTGCATAACAGGCGACTGTCGAACAATACACAGTCGACTGTTTTTGAGACAGGCGACTGTAAACTGTTAAGCAGTCGACTGTTATAAACAATCCTTGCACAACCAATAGAGAAATGAATTAGAGTCTAAGGACAATTGATCTAATGGAGTCCTATGACTGAATGTAGATGTGTGTGAGTACTCCATTATAGTTCTACTTCTAAGCTACATACTAGAAGAGATAAAAGAAAAATTACATTGACGAATAATCTCTTCTTTCCATCGTATGATCTTGAAGTCTTCACGGAGCTTCAATCATTATCTACGATCAACCAATTCATGTCATTTACCTTCAATGACGTTTGAGAGTCATCCATTGCAGGTAGATTTTTATAAATATCTTAGGGAATGGATTAACTGCAAAATAGGGGATTAGTCACAAGTATTTATGTTTTCTCATCATTAACACCAAGTAGGGAGAAGTCCAATACTCAACACAGCTTAGTTAAATAAATAGTTAATGAAGATATGAAAGATTACACAGAAATACAGATACAAAAACTGATCTTTGCACTATATTATAAATGAGTTACAAGAATAATAATCAACGAACAAATAAACAATCACAGAGAGTGCAAACGCAAACACAAGCGATTTTTATCCTAGTTCCCCAAAACTTGGGTACGTCCAGTCCCCGACCAATCTGGTACGAGGTTTTCCACTATCTGTCTTAGCAAATACAAGCACCTAACTTCACTTGTTAGGATTTTCCCACACACCTAGCCGTAACCACGATTTCCAATTGCAACACTGCAATATCTCAACACCTAGACTTGTCTAGGGTTTCCGACACCCTCACAACAAAAGGGTAAACACAAATAAAATCGATATCCAGCTCTCCACAATGTTTAGTGGAATTTGGATTTACACCCAAATTCTATAGCCAATAGTAATAGACAACTATGTGTAATCGTGGCTGATAGAATACGATTTTAGATCACACAAAGATACGAATAAAGTCTTTGTGATCTAAATCAATGTTTTTTCAAAATCCTTTCAAAATAAAATCAGAGAATAAAGAGTATGGATTTTGAAAACAAATAGCCAAATAAAAAATTGATCTTCAGAAAATAATATCTTAAAGAAATACAAGATCAAGAATGTAAAGACAGATTTAGCTAAGAGAAAATGAGAGCTGAGAATTTGAGAACATTTAGAACTTTTGCGAAAGAGAATTTTGATTTCAAGTATTGCGTGTTTCTCTCAAAGAAATAGTCCTCTATTTATAGGTAAAAATTGAGAATTCAAAATTCAAATTCGTTTGACTTTTTCCCCCGAGAATCATGGAAGCAATAAATGAGATAGATGTCAAAAGTTAGGTCAAACATCGAATTTCGACTGGTATTCATATCAATTTACTACGGATAGCTAGGTATTCATATCAATTGGGATTTGCAAGAGATTGGATCCCAATTCGATAGGAAACCCTAGAAATCCGAATTGGGTTTGAATCGAATTTCCGTAGTATCGGTTTGCAAGAGATTGGACCGATACTAGGGTTCTCGGTTGCAATTCCGTGCCGATGCCCGTTTGCAAGAGATTGGACGGGTAGGAACTATCCCAACCTAGGTCGTGGCCCGAGTTTGCACGAGAGTGGGCTCGGGGCGCGATTGAACGATGATGTTGATCCTAATGCTAGCTTGCCTAGGCTAGGGTTTGCAAGAGATTGGACTCGAACCTAGGTTAGCTATAGACCGGCAACAGCGCGAGAGCGTGAGCTAGGTTTTACATTCAGTTGCAACTAGTTCATCCGTAATTTTATTCTAGCAATTTTGATACCAATGAATCACATTGACGAAATACGGTGAGTGGCGGGAATTCCCCATTCCCTAGGCGTCTTTTATTTGATTTGATATCTTCGTACTTTGTCTGACGATTGTGACAGGATCGCCAAAGGAAAATTCTCTCTTTTCCGTTCTTAATAGCCAGGTTGTTCGGAGTAAGCACTTTCATTCGTCCTCCCTGTATTCGATAACCCACTCGCCGCTACACCGTGCGCTTGCGGTAAAACTACACGGTCGCACTTTTGTGTTACATTCCGGAGCGATCAAGTTTTTGGCGCCGTTGCCGGGGAGGGCATTTTGACGGTGTTCGGCATCGACCACCCTGTTATTTTTCTTTTCTTTCTTCCCTTACTTTCTTCTATATCTTGTTCTAACTCTGTTTGCAACCCTATTTGCATATTCTCCCCGTATTTTGCATAAGATCTCAACAGGGAGAATGGAGGATGCAATGTCGACAACAGAACTCAGTCAGGAAGATTATGACTTCTTCACAGACCTCCTTAAGGAGCTTGTCGACGAGGTCCACGCTACTGGGACTTTTGCTATCGATATCAAGGATCCCGACGAACAACTCTTTGCTAGTTTTGTGATGGACCAAGTCTCCCCGGATGGGACTATCGGGGGAAATGTCAGAGTTGATGTGATCGACGACAAGTTATATTTCGAAGACGGTAGAGCAAATGTCGAAGAACACTATACTCCCGAAGAATCCTTCGAGCAAACCGACGTTCAGGGAGTTACACTCTATGACGCTCACTCTTGCTTTTATGAATCGTCTGATGTGTTTCTTGATTCCAGGCACGAACCAGAGCAGAGTGAAAGCTTCGACGATGCTGGTACAGAATCGGAGAGCGCCTATTTCGATGCATCATCCTCACTAAGTAGTGAGTCTGAGTCTTCGCAAGAGAGCGCGCCACCTGAACATGAACTAAACCCGGATGACAAGGAAGAAGCCAAACTCATGCGAGCTGATGAAGTAGAAGGAGCAGCACCTCTTGAGGTAGAACTTAAACAGTTACCTCCGAATCTAAGGTATGCCTTTTTGGGTAATAAATTAACTTTCCCGGTGATAGTCAATTCCCACCTCACGCAAGATCAACTTGAAAAACTCCTAGACGTTCTTAGGAGCCACAAAGATGTCCTTGGCTACACTATCTCTGATCTAAAAGGGATAAGCCCTAGGCTTTGCACACATAGAATCCATTTGGAGGAAACCGACACCACCTCCATAGAGCCTCAAAGGAGGTTAAACCCGAATATGAAGGAGGTGGTTAAAAAGGAAATCCTAAAATTGCTCGACGCCGGTATCATTTATCCCATCTCTGATAGTAGATGGGTTAGCCCCGTTCACGTCGTCCCCAAGAAAGGGGGGATGACAGTCATAAAAAATGAAAAAGGTGAGCCCATATCTACACGCACCGTCACGGGATGGCGAATGTGCATTGACTATAGGAAACTAAATAAAGCTACCCGAAAGGACCATTACCCATTGCCCTTCATTGATCAAATGCTTGAATGCCTAGCTAAACATAAATACTTTTGCTATCTAGATGGGTATTCGGGATTCTTCCAAATCCCTTTGCACGAAGATGACCAAGAAAAGACCACTTTTACTTGTCCCTATGGTACCTATGCCTACCGAAGGATGCCGTTTGGTCTTTGTAATGCTCCCACCACCTTTCAGAGGTGTATGACATCCATATTTTCCGATTACATTGAAAATATTATGGAAGTTTTTATGGATGATTTTTCGGTTTATGGAAGTGAGTTTGACTCTTGTTTGGCCAATCTTACTAAAGTCCTTAAAAGGTGCCAACAAAACAATCTCACTCTAAATTGGGAGAAGTGTCACTTCATGGTCACGGAAGGTATAGTTCTCGGGCACCTTGTTTCCTCGAGAGGAATTGAGGTAGATAAAGCAAAGATTGAGGTAATCGAGAAACTCCCTCCTCCTATTAATGTCAAGGGCATTAGAGGCTTCCTTGGTCATGCGGGGTTTTACCGCCGCTTCATCAAGGATTTCGCCTCGATTGCCCGACCACTTACTTCCTTGCTCGCTAAAGATACTCCTTTTATTTTTTCAGGGGAATGCTTGCAAGCCTTCAACACCTTGAAGGAAGCACTAGTTTCCGCGCCCATCATACAACCACCGGATTGGAGCCTTCCCTTTGAGTTAATGTGCGATGCTAGCGACCAAGCCATTGAAGCGGTATTGGGACAAAGGAAAGATAGGAAGCTTCATGCGATATACTATGTGAGCAAGACATTGGATGACGCGCAAAAAAACTACACAACTACCGAAAAAGAGTTTCTAGCAGTCGTCTATTCCATCGAGAAGTTTTGCTCCTACCTCCTTGGTTCCAAGGTGATTGTCCACACCGACCATGCGGCGTTGAAATATCTCTTGAACAAGAAGGAGGCCAAGCCTCGGTTAATTAGGTGGATACTCTTACTGCAAGAGTTCGATTTGGAGATCAGAGACAAAAAGGGTACGGACAATGTCGTGGCGGACCATTTATCTAGGCCTATTCGTGATAAGGAGGACGAGAGTTTTCCTATCGACGACACATTCGTGGATGAGAGGCTATATGCCGTAAGGACCGGAGAAGTACCTTGGTATGCGGACTTCGTCAATTACTTGGCTTGTGGAATTAAACCGCATGGGATGCCCGCGCACCAAAAGAGGAAGTTTTTGCATGAGGTCCGTAGCTATTTTTGGGAAGATCCATACCTCTTCAAGATATGCAAAGATAGCGTTATTCGGAGGTGTATTTCTAAGGAGGAGGCAACATCTATCATTTTGCATTGCCACGGGATGCCTTGCGGGGGACATCACGCCGCCTCTAAGACAACCGCTAAGATCTTGCAGAGCGGATTCTTCTGGCCAACAATGTTCAGAGACACCCACGCCTTTGTAAAGGGGTGCGATATATGCCAACGGACCGGGAATATCTCCAAACGCAATGAGATGCCAATGAGGCACATCCAAGAAATTGAGCTTTTTGATTGTTGGGGAGTAGACTTCATGGGATCATTTCCGTCAAGCAATGGTAATAAATACATCCTATTGGCCGTTGACTATGTCTCCAAATGGGTGGAGGCAATCGCCACCCCTACTAATGATGCAAGGGTCGTCTCTATGTTCTTCAAGCAGAATATCTTCCCACGCTTCGGAGTGCCTCGTACCTTGATAAGCGACGGGGGAGCCATTTCATAGAAAACAAGTTTGAAGCCATGCTAAAGAAGTACGGGGTAAACCATAGAGTTGGCATGGCATATCACCCCCAGACAAGCGGCCAACTGGAAGTCTCAAATAGAGAGATCAAGCAAATCCTCAAGAAGACCGTGGATCGATCTAGAAAGGATTGGTCAATAAAGTTAAACGATGCTTTATGGGCATATCGCACGGCCTTTCGCACTCCCATCGGCACCACACCGTTCCGACTTGTTTATGGGAAAGCTTTCCACTTGCCGGTAGAGTTGGAGCACCGCGCATATTGGGCCATCAAGACCTTTAATTATGATTACAAGAGTGTGGCGGTGAGGCGACTCTTAGACATCAACGAGCTTGATGAGATAAGGAGAGACGCCTACGAGAGCTCGAGAATTTACAAAGAAAGGACCAAGATTCTCCACGATGCAAGCATAACCGTCACAGACTTCAAGGTAGGAGACAATGTCTTGCTATATAATTCCCGGCTCCGATTATTCCTCGGTAAGTTGAGGTCACGTTGGTCCGGACCTTTCACCATCAAGCACATACAACCGGGAGGGGCTTTTGAGTTGGAAAGCAAGGACGGAGCCACATTCAAGGTAAATGGTCAGAGGCTCAAACATTATTCCGAGGGAGTCCCAACGGGAGAAACCAATAGAATATATCTTCTCAAAAGACGGCCGGATGATCTTTCAGACCTCCTTGACAAGGTTATTGAAGAGGCGATCCCTCATTCGATCGGCGCTCTATTCAAAGAAGATTTTGAAGAAGGGCCGGATTTAGACCAAGAAGAGAAGAAAAATGAATCTCCCGACTTCTACGCTGAAATTGATGAAGGCGACGCTGATGTCGCAAGGATCCGAGAGCTCTGCAAGCTCTCGAAGATGAAGTCTCCAAAGAAAGCTCCGCCGGCACGGAAATCGGCGTCACCGGTGAAGCCAAGGACCGGAGCAAATGCTAGCTTGGGGGAGCCACCCCCAAACACTATTCGAGACGAGAGACCACCGAGGGAGAACACGCCACCGCAACTTCCGAATCCAAGCGTTCTCCCCGGAAAGTTTGACGGGTGCATCTCCTATGCACCAAACATCCCGCATTAATTGAAAATCATAGGGGGTTGAGCTCACGACCTTAAACGAGCGCTTGTTGGGAGGCAACCCGACGGTTATAGCTTTATTTTTACTTTTACTTTATTTTTGTTTTAGAAATTTTTAGTGTTTTGAGTCGTTCGCCCCAAAAATATTGTGATAACGGGTCCTATTTTTCCTGACAGGAGAGGAGATAGGGAAATCCATCATGAGGAGGATGCACGAGGCGACGAGGATCACTCCAGGAAGGCGCTCGATGCTTAGGAGGAAGATGAAATCAACTGGAGGAAGAAAAATAGAGTTTAGAGCCCAAACGAAGACAAACAGCAGAAACAAGGCTCACTCGGTCGAGCATACTAGTCACTCGGCCGAGCACACAAGTTCGTCCGGCCGAGTCGCTCACGAACGAGGGAAGTCTGATGTACCCAACTCTCTGTTTCTTTTCTTGATTTCAGTATAACTGCTACTCGGCCGAGTATATATATTCACTCGACCGAGTAAAACGGATACACTCCTAGGGCGAGTCTTGCCGAGTAGCTTGAGCCACTCGGCCGAATGGACTTACTCCACTCAGCCGAGGATGACAAGGCCACTCGGCCGAAGCGTAGTGGGGAGGAATTTTTACTTAAAGCTCACTCGGCTGAGCGACCCAGTCACTCGGCCGAGTCGTAACTTTTACTATAAATAAGGGCGAGGGTCGGGCTCATTTTTTGAAACGAAAAAAATCGCAACCGCCCCGACCCTTCGCATTCCCAGCGCCCGAATCCCCCTCGCTCGCCCAATCGCCGACCCCGTGCCGCCGCTCGGCCACCCTTCGCCGGCCGAGCCGCCGCCGCACCTCGCCCGAGTCGCCGCCGACGGCCACTGCTCCGGCCGACTCCGGTAACCCCATTTTTAGCCTATTTTCTCCTCTTTTGTGTATTTTTCAACGATCCATGTGCTTAACGAACCCCAAACCCGAATTAATTTCTATTTCTATCTATTATATCCCTAATGCCACATACGCTTTGAATATTACTCGCTGATATCTCCATTTCATGCGCAGGTTATATTTGTGAGCTTAGGGGAGCCCAGTGGAGCTTCCAGGGACTGATTTGGGCTACGTGGAGGCGTCATCTTCGCACGCTTCCATCGCTCTGCTCTCGCGGCGTGTCGTGGTATATTCTTTCCTTTATTTTACGCACACCGCATTTTTATCGGTTTTGGTGAGCGCTCGGGGCCCATATGCCGCCCCGGACATGGCCACGGTCGAGGAGAGCTTCCGCCAAGCGGAAGCGGTCGGATGATGCTGGCCCCTCCCACGAGGTGGAGGACTCTCCTCCGCCTTCTCTACCACACCCCACACACCCAGCACAGCCTGCAGGCCCCGCACACCCCGCACAGCCTGCAGAGCCCGCACAGCCACTCCCTGCCATGCCACAGCCCGTACCACCGCCTCCGGCTCCACTTATCGGGCCGCTGGGGATTACGTTCTGAGACGACGCACACCGCGTCGTCTTCGAGCGCATTTCCCAGCGCTCGATCGTACCCTCCAGGTTCGCGCACCTTGCAGACCTAGGACGCCTGGGGGTACTCGAGGGGATGCTCACGTTGTACGACAACGTGGGCTGGCGAGATTTCTTCCAGGTGTCGGCGGACACGTTTATCTGTCCGACACTTGAGGTTCTTAGTTCGATCGCCCGGACCGACGAGGGATGCTCGTTTCGGTTCATGGACCGAGAGTGCCAGGTCACTCTCGGTATGATGAGAGCTTTCTTCTCGTGGCCCGATGTCCCCGGGGCCGACCGTGGTTACGCCCCCACCCATATCCCCCCACCTTCCTTCGACGCCGGCGCCTTCTGGGCCCGGATTACGGGTCTTCACGCTGCCTTTGACCCTAGTAGGGCCAAGGCCTCGGCCATCGTCCACCCTTGCCTCCGTATAGCTCAGCGCCTCATGGCGACTACCTTTTTGGCCAGATATGAGCCGGGCACGATGTCCACGCCAGAGCTCTATATGCTCTACGCGATGACACGGCCCAGAGCTCTATCCAGGGAGGGCGATGAGTTGGTCCCCGCCGTCGTGATTGATGTCGCGGCTTGGTTTTTGGACCGCATCATCGTATCGGTGGGCGCTCACTCACCGATATGCTGCGGCGGGCTGATCACCCTGCTCGCCCTTATGACCGGCGAGGACTTTCCAGATGACCTGCGACGAGCACCGGGCCCCACTTCACTGTCCATTGATGTTATGACCCGGATGAAGATGCTTCGTCTGCACGGTGAGCGACATTGGGTCTGGCTGCACGGCCCCTTCGGTGCCGATTACATGATTCTTCCGAGCCCAGCTCAGACTCAGATTGCACCGGCCCATGTGGACTGGCTCCCGGCGATGGATCTTCTGATCCCTGCCGCTTACGTGCTCGAGGCCGAGGAGGCCGAGCAGGCCCACGCTGCCCACGCTGCCCCCCGCAAACCCTGTCGCACCTGCTGAGCCTGCTGCCCCTGTTGACCCCGTGGCCCCTCAGCCTATCCCTGATATTTCTGCTGCTCCTGACACCTCTGTCCACACTTCTGTCGGTGTCGGGAGTACCCTCACTGTGCCCACCTCCACTGCGTCCACGCCAACGCTCACCACCATTACCACCACCCCTGCTGGCCCTCTGTCCGTTGAGCCCCTTTGTTCTGCACTCCCCGAGCGCCCACCGACTATAGTTGAGTGAGGAGAGCCCTCTTTTGCCACCGTCGTGGAGACCATGGCTAGCATGATCTCCGCGGGGGTTGCGCCTTTCGGACCACACACTTCCTCCCCAGCGGTCGTCACTTCTGTCCCCACCACAGCTGTATTTTCTGAGAGCGTCGTGGCGTCTGTCCACACTTCTGTGTCACCGACCTCTCTGGCCGCCTCGTCGCCACTTTTGCACTCCTCTTTCATTGCTGCTACCTCCACTTCTTACCGTCCTGCCCGGCCTCACACTGAGGCCAGGCCCACATTTGCGAGCGCAGCACCTTTCGTTCCCTTCCCTGCTGAGCCCATCACCTACGCCACCAGAGTACGCCAGCCCCGACCTACACAGCACAGACCGGTGCGTCCCTCTGCACCACCTCCCCCCGACACTGTACTTCAGTGCATTCGTGCTCTCGAGGGGGCGGTGAGTGGCCTCAGAGGCGACCTTAGGACCCTGTCCTCCACCGTCTCCGCGATGGCTGGCCGCTTCGACCTGCTTCCGCAGATTCACTACTGCCTTACCCAGGTCCTCGAGCGGCTCCCCCGCGTACCCACGTCCACCCAGCAGGTACCCACCCCCACCCCTACCCACACCCAGCCTGCTACCACACCCACACCCACACCCTCTCAGCAGTCTGTTCCACCACCACCTCCTCCTCCGCCTCAGGACGGGGACGGTGCAGCACCACCTTCTTAGGCACTCTTGATGCCATCGATTCTTTTTACCGTTGTGCTGCCCGTCTCTGCTGGGTCCTGATTAATTTTGCCCACCCCCCCCTCCCCACACTGTTCTGGATTCACATTTTGATTATACCTTTATATATCTTTTTTGGGAGAGAGGGAGAGTTTTTGGTGTCACACCTTTATATTCGTATCACTCATATATCTGCATGCATCATGTCCGCATCATATTTTTCTTTTCTTTATTTTCTTTTATTTTTCCTCATGCATGCATCCTCACTTACCCCTCACATTACTTGTCTATCGGTGTGCCACACTTCGCACATTGAGGTCACTGTGCCATTTAGCTTGGGGGAGTGAGTCCTTACGTTCTTTTTCGATTTACCACCTTTATTGTTTTTAGTTTTTCACGCCATTTTCCGCTTTTGCACTTACTTTCATCATTTTTTTCCTTTTTACCATGCATCACGTTTTCCTTATTTTCTTTGTGTGCCGCATTGTAAATAGTTTTATTTTCCCCTTTATCTTTATTTCTTTTTCATCTCACGCTAGAGATGACCTTTCTGTGATGATGACGTGGAGTTAGTTTTCTCTATATATGCATGCTATATTTGTCATGTCTTAGATTTTATTTCTGGTATCATATGCTGTGATTTGCCTTGCATTTGGAGATAGTAACCCACACTTTTTCCACATGAAAATGGATGAAATTTTATTATTAGCTGAGTCTGAATATTCATATGTATGCTATCGCAGAAAACACACCAAGATTCACGCATTGAATGCTTATATTTGGAGTACCGTTTTCTTTTCCTATATCACTTCTATTTACATGATTTGAACATTTCACTTCATGATGATTGAATGATGTTAGCTATGATAAATCTGGATTAGTTAGCTTTTTTGTGATCGAAACTGAGTAGATTAGATTACCCTGCTGAAGTTGTCGTGCACGTCCTATATAGTGAACCGAGAGATATATTTATTTCTTTCTCCACAAATCTTGAACATCATTTCTCTATTTTAAAATCATTGGTGAATCTCCCCTTAGCGATTCTATTATATGGCATTTCCCCCGCTATTAATTCCTAGCTCCAAATTTCCCAAAACCAAAGAAAGAAAAAAGAAAAATTATTGTATATCCTTATTTCTCTTTGATTTGGGATCATTGTGTCTATATGCTATTTGAAAAAAAAAGAAAAAGAAAAAGAAAAAAAAAGAGAAAAGAGAAAAATCTCAATAAACGATCCCATCTCATGATCTCTCTTTCTTCTCTCTTTTTGTTTTTTATTTTTGTTGCTTTTGGAGCTTTATCGAAATGGGGATGTAAATATTTTTTATGCCACCACGCTTATAGATAAGCTTGGGGGAGGGAATCCATTGATGTGTGAGAGAGTGACTACTTGACGTTGCACGACAACCTAGGCTAAGTAATATTCTATACTCGGTGAGATTTTTTTTAGCTTTACGAAGTCCAGAAATCTATGCCTAGCACTCATTTCATGAAATCCATGCTTATCTATTCTTTCTATTCTACGGTGTGATATTCTTATACTCCTCATAGAAAGCGTTCAATTGAAAAGTGTGTGATCTGCGATTTGTATACCGCTTTAAATGATTCAGACGATGTTAATTCTAAAATTATTCTGTTTTTCATGATTATATCATTGTTCGTGGGTTATCTATTTCTATTTGCACCTTTATACTATGATATCGAAATAAAATTCTTTGACATGTGTTTGACATTCGGTGCATGCTATATGATTGAGCCAAACCCACGTCCTGAGAAAATGATCTAGCAGCTTCCCTCCTCGCTTTCTTCTTTCTTCTTCGTTTTTTTTTGTTTTCCATTTTTCCGCCATTTTCGTTTTCGAAATCCACCGGGTTCGCCTTTCACTTATCTTCCTCGAGGACGAGTAAGAGGTAAGCTTGGGGGATTTTGATCACTCCATATTTTACACTTTTTTCCCGCATGTTTGCATGCCATTTAGATCGCCCAAGTCATGTTTTTCACGATATATCGACGAAATTGCGATGCTTTTCACGATTTGTTGTTTTTGTCGTATTTCAGGTGATTTGGAGCGATTTGGAGTGATCTCGAGATACGCCTACTCCAGAGTGTCACCGACGACCTCCCCGAGGGGTATTTCGCCATTGGAGAGGAGCGGAAGAAGAAAGAACATCGCAGGAGAGACGAGGAGGCCAAAATAAGCTGTTTGGGCATTTTTGGTGTCTCACTCGGCCGAGAGAAGGAGTCACTCGGCCGAGAGAAGGAGTCACTCGGCCGACCAGCGAGACACTGCTCGGCCGACCAGATCGGACACGTTTTATATGTGCACTCGGCCGAGCATCGGAAGCCACATCGGCCGAGTGACGAGACCCCGTCCGCCCGAGTGGCACTCAGACGAAGCCCATCAAAAATCGCCAACTTACTGTTTTTCGTCTGCCTGAGCTTCAGAAGACCCACTCGGCCGAGTGGAAAATGCCGACCGCCCGAGTACTAAGAAGCCATCGGCCGAGTGACGACAACTCACTCGGCCGAGCGTCTCCCGAAGTGAAGACCCCCGAAGACCCAGACTTACTGGAAATTTACAGGGTTTGTCACTCGGCCGAGCGACTTTTGTCACTCGGCCGAGTGCGACGCGCTGCCTGTAGCGAAAATTGCGGATTTCAGGCTGCGCAGGGGCATTTTGGTCACAGTTTTTTGGACGATTTTGGGGTGTATTTAACCCCTGTTTTTACCCTAGGTTGGAGAGCTTTTTCTCTTTAATTTTTGCAGCTTTTTAGATTAACTTTTTAGCTTTTATTCTTGTGATTGGAGAGGAGACAAAAGTGGATTTTTGTTGGATTATTGGAAGAACTCTATTGGTTTGCATCTCTCTCCTCTAAAAATACTATTTTTATTGCTTATCTCAATATTGTGATGAATTCTCTTGTTAATTTCATTGATTATTCTTGTATTTGTGCTATGAATTGTGAGTAGTCTTCACGTCTTGGGGCGTGGGGATGAACCCTACGAGCCCAATTTCAGATTTGTGATGAATTGGTAGGAATTTTGCTAGAATTGCCTATTAGGGTTAGTTTGGGATCGATTTACTACGGATAGCTAGGTATTCATATCAATTGGGATTTGCAAGAGATTGGATCCCAATTCGATAGGAAACCCTAGAAATCCGAATTGGGTTGGAATCGAATTTCCGTAGTATCGGTTTGCAAGAGATTGGACCGATACTAGGGTTCTCGGTTGCAATTCCGTGCCGATGCCCGTTTGCAAGAGATTGGACGGGTAGGAACTATCCCAACCTAGGTCGTGGCCTGAGTTTGCACGAGAGTGGGCTCGGGGCGCGATTGAACGATGATGTTGATCCTAATGCTAGCTTGCCTAGGCTAGGGTTTGCAAGAGATTGGACTCGAACCTAGGTTAGCTATAGACCGGCAACAGCGCGAGAGCGTGAGCTAGGTTTTACATTCAGTTGCAACTAGTTCATCCGTAATTTTATTCTAGCAATTTTGATACCAATGAATCACATTGACGAAATACGGTGAGTGGCGGGAATTCCCCATTCCCTAGGCGTCTTTTATTTGATTTGATATCTTCGTACTTTGTCTCACGATTGTGACAGGATCACCAAAGGCAAATTCTCTCTTTTCTGTTCTTAATAGCCAGGTTGTTCAGAGCAAGCACTTTCATTCGTCCTCACTGTGTTCGATAACCCGCTCGCCGCTACACCGTGCGCTTGCGGTAAAACTACACGGTCGCACTTTTGGGTTACATTCCGGAGCGATCAGTAAACTTATACATGATCAGTGTATATACACATGTTGTGCTTTTAGTATGTATTAGTATTGAATTAGTTAATGTTAAATGTAAGCAGTCTTATGTGGTGACAGTATTTCACTAAGTTTCTTTTATATAACAAATGTTAGTGTGTTACTGTTTATTTTTTTAAGCTTATGCCGCGTATCCGTTAACGCAGATATTATACGTTTTCTTCGTGGCCTGTTACCTTCCCGAGCCTACGCCGTTACCTTGCACGCTACCGAAATCCAACCCCTGACGTCGCTACCCGAGGTCAGTATAGCTCTCGCGTCGTGTGATGGTATAATTCTGAACCGTAGGAACCCCCACCAATTTTGCATGCTAATCAAGATTAAAAAACGATTATTTTTACTGCTTTGTAACTCACTAATCCAACTTAATAATACGGGACTGTAGGCTGATTGTTGGACCGAGCGTGGGAGCTCTGGACTTTGTGAATCTGTAATTGGACTTTGAGAGTTGTGATACCGTCACGTATTTCAGGCAAGTGAAACTTGCCCGTTGCTTGTTTAGGCCATGTTTTAGGCCACTTTTGTACCGTAGCGTAAAAGAGTCTAGGCAGTGAAATGATAGATGCCTAGACGCCTATTTGATCTAGTTTGACAACGAAACTAGATCCGTCACCTCACTTGATCTAGCTTGACAACAGAGCTAGATCTAACACCTTTAACTTGTTTTGTTCATGCATTTGTAACTGCCATGTTTAAATTCCTTAACTGTACGCATTTAAATTACAGCTTGCCATGTCATGCCATCCTTGTCTGATTGTTGCATTCGCAGCACATGCTACCATACTTGTACTTGCTTGTTGAGGCTAGGTGCACCCCTATGCCATATTGAAAAACACTTCCTTGCTCGTGATCCAGAAGCTAGCATTCATGTTCGGGGGTAAAGCACTGGCTCGATACACGTGAAGGGGTAGAGTTGAGTGACCACTCAGGATAGAAGTATGCCCATACAGCCACTTCAGCTGTAAGGCGTGAACTCTGTGCACGACATGAAAACGTGCCTTGTGAATGTTAGTAGTTTGCTACTCTTGCCATGCCATGCTAGATGCTTGTTGTACTTTACTTTACCTGTTGCACTCATACCTTAACTGCCATGTCATTACATCATGCTAGAACTGCTAGGTTGCCTTGCTTTACTTTCAGTTTCCTTGCAAAAGTCTCTTGTAGACTTGCTGACATGTGCCCCTTGCTCTTTTGGGTGTCACATGTTAGACCCTGGGCCAGAGACCGTTGCTGAGGATGTGGTGTTTGCTGACGTCGAGCCTGAGCCCACGTTTAAGGAGGAGTTTGTGGACACCGGTGACCAGTCTTAGAGACTGTTCTGAGTTACTTCTGTTTTAGGTTGCTGTTAGTTGTCGGTGTGTAGCACCATTACTTTGTACGTTGTACTTTTGTTGGCCATGTTTGGGCCTTAGACTCTTTTCTATTCAGCTTGGTGGCTTTTCTGTGATGTTGGAACTTATTTTATGGATATTCTGAGATTTCTTTTGTCTCATTATCTTTGTTTCGTATCGCATTTGTAAGGACCTGCCATTTGAAGTTTTTATTGACGCTTATCAGGCTTGTTGCTTTGCAGCTTCAAGTCTGTGCGGACCTACTCACGCCTCGCCTCCATATTTTTGGGAAGCGGGTCGTGACATGTTTTGTTGGTGGCCCATGCAGGTCCACTGCAACTGCGAATTATCGGAACAACGATAATAATTATAGAATGTCCATTAAATAAATTAAAACATCCAAATCATAAGCCTTGAGTCTAAATTTTTACCGTTTCCTATGTCTTAGGTGGCTGGTAGACGTGTTGTCCGAACATCTGTCTCAGCTTAGTAGGGAATCCATTAGATCCGGACTTTAGTAAGACTTAGTTAGACATCTGTGCTTGCAAGTTAGAGGTCCCTGATTATTAACTAGACTCCATGTTAGAAATTGATATAATCGTCTTAGGAGTTGCCTTAGTGGTTCTTGTCTAGCCCAGATCATATTAGACTTCTAGAAATTTTTAGTCGTTCGCTTGGGTTCATCGATTTCGGGCCAAGCCGGACGCAGTTCATTACAGTCTAGTTCCTTAGAAAGTCTTAGCGCCAGGTTTCCTATTCTTTAGTTGGTCGACCGTAGGAGTTTCCGTAGATCTTCCTGAGTCATATCCTAGGCGTGTTTATGTTTCGAACATGCGACCAGATTCCTTGCCTCGATTAACATGATCACCACATTACGATAATTGTGATCTTTCGAATGTCCTCCTTCGCAAAGCTTGATTTCTTTTTTTTTTCAAAGTTATTTTTCGATTTCCCTTATTAAAAGTTTTTACTTAGTCTAAATTTCCTTTAAAACCCCCTTCTCGTATATTTCCCTTACTTCGGTTGAGTTAAAGTCATTCTTAGATTTTGAAGTCTATTTGGTCGTAATTTTAAATTACTATCTTGTAACTATTTTCTAACCTATGTCTTTCGCATTTCGATTCTAACACTTTGTTACTATCTTACTGATTCGATATACCCTCCTTTCTCCTAAACTACGAAAATTTATTTTAACCGGTTATCGTACATACTTTTAGAAGTGTTTTTCTCGACTAAATATAACTTCAATTATGTTTTTATATATATCAATTATAGGTTCGTCGTACTCGTACTTCAAAAGTCTTTATACAAACCCGTTCCTTTTGGCAAATCCCACGGACACATACACAACCACACATGAGAAATACTCATGTACGTGCTCCCACACACCCATATGTTCATACGCATCATTCTTTCATATATGATAATTCTCCACATGTCATGCATGATCAATATCCTTCTTATAATATGCATGCTCCCAAGAATTCATATCATTCAAGAATATACAATGCATATCCTCCACCTCATATATATGATAGAAATCATGTTCCTAAGAAGCATGCACCACATAGAAATCCAACTCATATGCATGCAACTAGGAATATGACTCTCAAGATGCACACTATTTGGGGTCTTAAGAACACTAGTCTAAATGTTAGGAATGCTTATGTTGATTCCACCTTTCATGATGTAATTAGAAATAGTAACTATGTTGGGAAGCGGAAGTCCACTTGGACTTGGCTTCCAAAGGGCTAACCCCCTTGGACCCAACAAACATTGGGTACCATAAGCTTATGGTATATTATATAGGTACCCAAGAGAAAGAAGAAGAGCAATAAATGCCTTATTAGCTCTAAAGGGAAAGGATGGATTCTTGATAGCGGTTGCTCCAAACACATGACGGGAGATCCCTCATTGCTCTCCGAAGTGATTAGCATCAAAGATGGTGCAACGGTCACTTTTGGAGGTAATCAAAAGGGAACCATCATTGGAGTAGGTATCGTTGGTAATTCTTCCAACCCCCTAATTACTAATGTTTATCTTGTTAGTGGTTTATGTCACAACCTCATTTCCATAAGTCAACTTTGTGACAAAGGTTATAAGGTTAACTTCGGAGAAGGATTGTGTACAATTGTTGATTGTGATTCAAATGTTTTATTTTCCGTATTAGGCGTAAAAATATTTATTATTTAAGCTTGCCTAAAACCGTACATTGCTAAGTTGCTAACACAAGTGAACAACTATTATGGCATCGCCGTTTTGGTCATGTTCACTTCAAGCACTTATATAAGTTAGGTAAGCATGATCTAGTCAAAGGTTTTCCTAAGATTGCTTTTAATAAGAAAAACTTTTGTGATTCATGTCAAAGAGGTAAACTAAGTAAATCTTCATTTAAGCTTAAAGAAGGGATTACTTCTAAGAGGCCCCTAGAACTTCTACATTTAGATTTGTTTGGGCCAACTAGAACCGCTTCTTTAGGTAATGCTCATTATGGACTAGTTGTCGTTGACGACTTTTCTAGATTTACTTGGGTTTCATTCTTAACTAATAAAAATGAAGCTCATGAAGAGTTTACCAAATTTGCAAAGAAGATTCAGAATCTTTTAGGATCCACCATTATTACTATTCGTAGTGATCATGGAGGAGAATTTGAGAATGAATCTTTTACTAAGTTTTGTGATGACTCCGGGATAACTCATAACTTTTCCTTTCCTCGTGCACCACCACAAAATAGTGTTGTAGAAAGAAAGAATAGGACTCTTATTGAGTGTGCTCGCACTATCCTCCATGATAGTCATTTAGGACTACAATTTTGGGCAGAAGCGGTGCACACGGCATGTTATGTGCTCAATAGAATCCTAGTGAGACCCCGAACAAACAAAACTTGTTTTTAGTTGTTTTACGATAAAAAGCCTCAAGTGAAATATTTTCGTGTCTTTGGTTCAAAATGTTTTATAAAGAACACCTTTGGTAATTTAGACAAATTTGAGCCAAGATCTGATGAAGGAATCTTTGTTGGATATTCCACACGTAGCAAAGCCTACCGGATATACAACAAAACTTCTTCAACGATTGAGGAATCACTTCACGTATCGTTTTATGAAGATTTTGATTTTCCTCATGTTGATGATGATAATGTAGACATTCTTTGTGATTCTCTTAATAATATCAAGATTAATGATAATATTTTTGAGACTAACACTTCTAACGAAGTTGTTGAAGTTGTTCCTAGTGATCCAGGTTTACCCAAAGCTTATCCAACCGTTCGCGACCATCCTCATAACCAAATCATTGGAGATATTGGTGTGGGTGTTCGAACGAGATCAAGAATTGAAGAATTCTCCCATTGCGCATTCGTCTCTACTATTGAGCCAAAGAACATTCAAGAAGCTTGTGAGGATAGTTCTTGGATAGTGGCTATGGAAGAAGAACTAGCGCAATTCGAGAGAAATGAAGTTTGGGAACTTGTACCTCTTCCAAGTGGTCACCAAGCTATTGGGACCAAATGGATCTTCAAGAACAAGACGGATGAAAACGAGGTAATCACATAGAACAAAGCAAGGTTAGTAGCTCAAGGCTATCGGCAAGAGGAAGGTATTGATTTCGAAGAATCCTTTGCCCCCGTAGCTAGATTAGAAGCTATTAGGTTGCTTTTTTCTTTTGCATCCCATAAGAATTTTAAGTTATTCCAAATGGATGTTAAAAGTGCATTTTTAAATGGGTTTCTAAATGAAGAAGTCTATGTTTCTCAACCTCCCGGTTTTATTCATGAGAAATTTCCAAACCATGTTTTCAAACTTAAGAAAGCGTTGAATGGATTGAGACAAGCTCCTAGAGCTTGGTATGATCGCCTTAAGACCTTTCTTTTGAATTTAGGTTTTAAAATGGGAGAAGTTGATTCTACACTTTTCATTAAAGATTATGAAAATGACATTCTTTTGATTCAAGTTTATGTAGATGACATTATTTTCGGTTCTACTAACTTTCATCTTTGTCAAGAATTTTCCAAATCTATGAAGGATGAGTTTGAGATGAGCCACATGGGAGAGCTCACCTACTTCCTTGGATTGCAAATTCGACAAATGGAGAATGGCACTTTCATACATCAGACAAAGTACACAGGGGAGCTTATTAAGCGATTCGGGATGGAATCGTCATCAAGCAAAAGGACTCCCATGAGTACTACTACTCATCTACACAAGGATGAAAGCAGAAAATATGTAGACGTTCGTCTATATCGAGGTATGATCGGTAGCTTACTTTACTTAACTGCTAGTAGGCCCGATATCATGTTTTCCGTATGTATTTGTGTTAGATATCAAGCAAGACCTAAGGAGTCACACTTGATTGCGGTTAAACGAATATTTCGTTATCTCAATCAATCCCTAGATTATGGGTTACTTTACCCTAAGTCTAGCACATATGAGTTAATCTCATATAGGGATGCCGACTTTGCCGGATGCAAGTCCGACAAGAAAAGTACTAGTGGCACATGCCATTTCTTAGGAAATTCCTTAGTTTCTTGGTTCTCTAAGAAACAGAATTCGGTGTCATTGTCCACGACTGAAGCGGAATATATTGTTGCGGGTCTTGCATGTGCACAAGTTCTTTGGATGAGACACACTCTTAGTGACTATGGTGTCAATTGTGATACTTGCCCTATCATTGTTGATAATCAAAGTGCTATTTGTCTTTCCAAGAATCCGGTACACCACTCCCGTACCAAACACATAGACGTGAGACACCATTTTATAAATGATCATGTAGCTAAGAAGGACATCATCTTAGAGTACATTGAAACCCAAAAACAAATTGCCGATATCTTCACTAAACCTCTTAAAGAAGATTCATTTGTGAGGTTGCGTGGAGAATTGGGAATTATGGGTGAATCTGAAATCTAGAAGCTCAATTTTCTTGCTATAACTCCTTATTGAGCTCATATATATTTGATTGTCTTTCTTCATGTGCTTTATTGTTTTATGAGATTAAGAAAGGCAATTGTGACTTATTTGATTTCATGAGTTTTCAAAGTTGATTGGAATAATTTATGTTTCAATAGATTTATTGTTTTCATAAGGATTTTAATATGTATTTGTGATTAGAGTATAGGTCCTAGGGTGAGTGTTCTTATTCTCTGGAATTCTATCTCACTGTGCAATTTTGGACCAGGACAGACGACTGTGTTTCTTTTGACAGTCGACTGCCCTACTCTATATCCTTCATATGAAAACTGATATCTTTCGCACAGCCGACTGTTGACTGTTTTACAGTCGACTGTTCATGTAACAGGAGACTGCAATTTAGTCATCAGGCGACTGTTCTGTCTGTCAATTTTTTACAGTATTCTCTGTTTTTCTTGTGATATGTATTGATTCTCGGCCAGCCGACTGTTGAGTATATGTCAGTCGACTGTCCAGTGGACAGGCGACTGCATTTTACTTGCCAGTCGACTGCCTATCTTTCTGAGAATTAATTTTATCACTTCTTACAGTCGACTGACGTTTGTTC
>JAULAV010007806.1:0-24826 GCA_030789695.1 Scilla litardierei
AGCTTTTATTTCCAAAGATCAAAGCTCTCAAATCCGAAGCCCTAAGTATTTCCAAATCTTGTTCTCTTGCTCTCCAACCTAGAACCAAAGAGTGATCATCAAGGCAATTGGTGCAGTCAAGAGAAAGGGCTTCTCCTCTCTTCCAAGGGAGATCTTCAACACACATCACACTCCTCCTTCAAGTTCTACTTCAAGGCATAGGTGATTGTAAGTGTTTTTTTCTTTATTTCATAACTTTCGTTATTTGAGATTTGCTCTCGGTTGTGAGAGTGGTTTGCTTGCTCCCAAGTTGTGGGAGTCAAGGACATCGATTGTATTCGATTGCACTTGTAGGGTTGCTACAAGTGTGTTTTAAAGGTAGGGTTCTAACTTGAGTATCCGGTGGTATCCGGGTGGAAGGGACGTAAGATTACCGGGAACAAGTCGGGAGTTGACTTGGGTAATCCGAACCCTTGAAACATAATTGTGTTTGCAATTGTTTCTTAGTTGGGTTTAATTCTATTTCCGCATTATTTGTTGGATTGCATTTTATTTGGCGTAAATTCCTTTTAAATTTGCATAAACACTATTCAACCCCCTTCTAGTGTTTTCCCCATAGACAGGGACCCCTACAATTGGCACAAAGCCCGAGGTTACATCTATGGCATCCAACAACAACGTTCCACCGTCGCCTTCATACAACAATCATGATTGTGATGGAGCGTCCACACTTTTTGAAGGTCAATCTACGGTGCACCCTCCGTGTTTCAATGGTACAAATTTTAGCTATTGGAAATGCAGGATGGAGACGTTCCTTAGGAGTGCTTCGCTTTGGAGAACCCTCCACAAGGAATATGTCGAGCCCACCGAAGTAGATTTCGACAAATGGACGTCTTCCGAGAAAACCGCCGAGGTCAACAACGCTAAGGCAATGAATGCTCTTCATTGTGCGTTGGACCCGAATGAGTTCAACAAGATATGCACATGTAAGAGTGCATATCAAATTTGAAACCATCTCATCGTTACCCACGAGTGAACGAATAAGGTAAAACTTTCAAAGTTATATGTTGCAGTGCAAAACTTCGATTTGTTTCATATGCAGGATAATGAGAGCATAGCATTGATGTATGGACGTTTTATCGACATCGTCAATGAATTGGAAGCCCTTGGCCAAATATATTCCGAACCTGATAAGGTAAGGAAGATCATCATGGAAATGACCTCCAAATGGAAAAGAAGAGCGATCGCCATCGAGAAGGTCAATGACTTGAAGAACTACACCGTGGTGAATCTCATCGGGACTCTTATGTCTTACGAAGTAAGACGGGAGAACCGATTGAAGATTCGAGCCATGATGAATCCATCGGAGGCCAAGAAGAAAGCTTTGGTATTCAACGCCAATTCATCATCCTCCGAAAGTGATGAATCCGAGAACGAGATGGATTTGGGTGAAATGGCCCAAATGGCGAAGAATTTCCAACGCTTCTTCCGCAAAGGTAAATTTCCCTCCAACAAATGTTTTGAGTCTACTAATGCTACTTTCTATCTTTGCTATAAATGTAATAAGCCAGGGCACATCAAGAGGGATTGCCCAATGCTAAAGAACAAAGAGAAGTGGAAGGCGCCGAAGTACCACAAGTCCGATAAGAACAAGAGAGACAAGAAGAAAGGACTCGTAGGTACATTCGACGACTCAAGTGATGAATCATCGAGTGATTTCGATGATGAAAAGGGTGAGAGCGCCCACATGTGTTTCATGGCACTTGAAGACCCACTCTCCGATGAGAGTGATTCCGACACGGACGACACCGAGGTAACAATAGATGAACTTCGTATTGCTAATAAAGAGCTATTTGCTAAATACCAATCTTTAATGCTTAGATACACTAGCTTAAAGAAATCAAATGTTAGCAAGTCATCCATTCCATGCATTATCAATAATGACACCATTGTTGATACTTTAACTCTTGGAAAGCAAACTTAGCTTCTCAAAATGTCACAATGAGAGATGAGGTGAATTCTCTCAAATCACAACTAGATCAAACACATCCTAAGGATAATAGTGATCTAGTTACACGACACACACTATTGGGTTTAGA
Organism: Scilla litardierei; assembly: GCA_030789695.1. Taxonomy (NCBI): domain Eukaryota; kingdom Viridiplantae; phylum Streptophyta; class Magnoliopsida; order Asparagales; family Asparagaceae; genus Scilla; species Scilla litardierei. Next base: position 2,079 of record JAULAV010007806.1, read on the forward strand.
GAATGATTCTCTTAAAACCCAAGTGCACGAGCTCAAAGCACGGGTGTCCACCTTGGATACCAACATTTCTTCTTTAAAGGAGAAATATGAGCTCATATCCTCCCGTATTGTGAGATTCAATAAGAGAAAAGGACAATTGGATGTTTTTCTTGCAAACCAATTTCTGGCCACACATCGTGTTGGTCTTGGATTTGTAAAAGCGAATGCATCAAATGATCGCACCTCCTATAGTGGTGTCACTATATATTTTGTGAGGCCTTCCTCTAGTGCATCCACAAGTGGTGTCAAAGACACTATAGGTAGCAAGCCTGTCAAGAAAGTCACCACTTCACCTTCTCTTCCTTTTGGCAAGAAACCCACTAAGGGTGGAAACCAAAAGCAAGGCCATGCTTATATGTACACTAACACTCATCCACGTAGGAAACCTCCTACTTCACAAGTGGATAATCATGACACATTTTATGCTCCGCACCTACGGACACATACACAACCACACATGAGAAATACTCATGTACGTGCTCCTATACACCCGTATGCTCATACGCATCATTCTTTCTTGTATGCTCATCGACCACATGTCATGCATGATCCATATGCTTCATATAATATGCATGTTCCCAAGCATACATATCATCCTAGAATGAGTCTTTTACTAAGTTTTGTGATGACTCCGGGATAACTCATAATTTTTCCTTTCTTCGTGCACCACCACAAAATGGTGTTGTAGACAGAAAGAATAGGACTCTTATTGAGTGTGCTCGCACTATGCTCCACGATAGTCATTTAGGACTACAATTTTGCGCAGAGGCGGTGCACACGGCATGTTATGTGCTCAATAGGATCCTAGTGAGACCCCGAACGAACAAAACTTGTTTTGAGTTGTTTTATGATAAAAAGCCTCAAGTAAAATATTTTCGTGTTTTTGGTTCAAAATGTTTTATAAAGAACACATTTGGTAATTTAGACAAATTTGAGCCAAGATCCGATGAAGGAATTTTTGTTGGATATTCCACACGTAGCAAAGCCTACCGGATATACAACAAAACTTCTTCAACGATTAAGGATCTCTTCACGTATCTTTTTATAAAGATTTTGATTTTCCTCATGTTGATGATGATAATGTAGATATTCTTTGTGATTCTCTTAATAATGTTAAGATTAATGATTCTATTGTTGAGACTAACACTTCTAACGAAACTATTGAAGTTGTTCCTAGTGATACAGATATACCCAAAGCTTATCCGACGGTTCGTACTCATCCCCATAACCAAATTATTGGAGATATTGGTATGGGTGTTCGAACGAGATCGAGAATTGAAGAATTCTCTCATTGCGCATTTGTCTCTACCATTGAGCCAAAGAACATCCAAGAAGCTTGTGAGGATAGCTCGTGGATAGTGGCAATAGAAGAAAAACTAATGCAATTCGAGAGAAACGAAGTTTGGGAACTCGTACCTCTTTCAAGTGGTCACCAAGTCATTGGGATCAAATGGATCTTCAAGAACAAGACGGATGAAAACGAGGTAATCACTAGTAACAAAGCAAGGTTAGTAGCTCAAGGCTACCGGCAAGAGGAAGGTATTGATTTCGAAAAATCTTTTACCACCGTAGCTAGATTAGAAGCTATTAGGTTGCTTTTATCTTTTGCATCCCATAAGAATTTTAAACTATTTCAAATGGATGTTAAAAGTGCATTTTTAAATGGGTTTGTCAATGAAGAAGTTTATGTTTCTCAACCTACCGGTTTTATTCATGAAAAATTTCCAAACCATGTTTTCAAACTTAAGAAAGCGTTGTATGGGTTGAGACAAGCTCCTAGAGCTTGGTATGATCGACTTAAGACCTTTCTATTGAATTTAGGTTTTAAAATGGGAGAAGTTGATTCTACAATCTTCATTAAAGATTATGAAACTGACATTCTTTTGATTCAAGCTTATGTAGACGATATTATTTTCGGTTCTACTAACTTTAATCTTTGTCAAGAATTTTCCAAGTCTATGAAGGATGAGTTTGAGATGAGCCACATGGGAGAGCTCACCTACTTCCTTGGATTGCAAATTCGACAAATGGAGAGTGGCATATTCATACATCAGACAAAGTACACATGGGAGCTTATTAAGCGATTCGAGATGGAATCGCCTTCGAGCAAAAGGACTCCCATAAGTACTACTACTCATCTACACAAGGATGAAAGCGGAAAAGATGTAAACGTTCGTCTATATCGAGGTATGATCGGTAGCTTACTTTACTTAACCGCTAGTAGGCCCGATATCATGTTTTCCATATGCCTTTGTGCTAGATATCAAGCTAGACCTAAGGAGTCACACTTGATTGCGGTTAAACGAATATTTCGTTATCTCAATCAATCTCTAGATTTGGGTTACTTTATCCTAAGTCTAGCACATATTAGTTAATCTCATATAGTGATGCCGACTTTGCCGGATGCAAGTCCGACAGGAAAACTACTAGTGGCACTTGCCATTTTCTAGGAAATTCCTTAGTTTCTTGGTTTTCTAAGAAACAGAATTCGGTGTCATTGTCCACGACTGAAGCGGAATATATTGTCGTGGGTCTTGCATGTGCACAAGTTCTTTGGATGAGACACACTCTTAGTGACTATGGTGTTAATTGTGATACTTGCCCTATCATGGTTGATAATCAAAGTGCTATTTGTCTTTCCAAGAATCCGGTACACCACTCCTGTACCAAACACATAGACGTGAGACACCATTTTATAAATGATCATATAGCTAAGAAGGACATCATCTTAGAGTACATTGAAACCCAAAAACAAATTGCTGATATCTTCACTAAACCTCTTAAAGAAGATTCATTTGTGAGGTTGCGTGGAGAATTGGGAATTATGGGTAAACCTGAAATCTAGAAGCTCAAACATTCTTGTTTTAACTCTTTTTGAGCTCATATCATTTTGTTGCCTATCTTCATGTGCTTTATTATATATATGTAATTAAGAAAGGCAATTGTGATTTAATTGATTTCATGAGTTTTTGAGATTGATTGTAGTGATTTGTGTTTCAATGAAGTTATTGTTTTTACATTGTTTTTACGATGTATTTGTGATTAGAGTATAGGTCCTAGGGTGAGTGTTCTTATTCTCTGGAATTCTATCTCACTGTGCATTTTTGGACCAGGACAGACGACTGTCTTTCCTTCGACAGTCGACTGCCATACTCTATCTCCTCAGTCCGAGAATTGGTATCTTTCGCACATCTGACGAATGACTGTTTTACAGTCGACTGTTATTTTAACAGGCGACTGCATTTTAGTCATCAGGCGACTGTTCTCTCTGTCAAATTTTTACAGTGGTCTCTGTTGTTTTGATGAACTGTATTAATTCTTGGCCAATCGACTGCTGATTATATATCAGTCGACTGTCCAACGGACAGGCGACTGAATATTACTTGCCAGTTGACTGCCCATCTTTCTAAGCTTTATTGTTATCACTTCATCCAGTCGACTGACATTTGTTCTTCAGTTGACTGTCTTCTGTTGAGACGGTTCAAGTGATTTGATCTGAGCCGTCGATTCCTTCATCCAACGGCCCAGATTCATTCCCCAACTTTTATATTCGAGAGAGCCCGATCATTTACCCACGTCGACTCTCTCTCATCCGATTCGACCGCTTCGTATTCCCGCTCGATTTCTCTCAGCCATTGCCGTCGATCTCCGCCTCACCGCTCGTCGATTGCTTCGTCGTTGCTTCCTCGCATCTCCTCTACTTGGTTTGCTTCTCTCTCTCTAGCCCTTCGTTCGATTTGAGACTTTCAATTTCTTCGTCCACATTTGTGTCTTGCCCTAGCTTCGTGTAAGGCCATGGCTCTTTTCGATCATCTCTTTCCTAAAGTCTCTCTCGACTTCCTTGATGAGCCGGTTCCTTCACCGAATCCTGATCCGACTCCCTCCTCGCCTCCATCTTCTGGAGAACCTCTTCATATCACTGTCGGTGACCCCATCCCCTCTGAGCATGCTGCTGAACACACTTCTCAGCCAGCTGAGCATCCTTCTAGGTCTCCTCTTTTCGTATCCCATGAGGAGATTCTTCTTCGTCAGCTGGATGCTTGAGTCTCTGCTCTTGAAATTCTTTCCGTATCTCTGGATGATAAGCTCTTGATTTTGATTAAGCTTCAGTTGAACTCTTTTAAGCATCATGGCTTTCCCATCCCTACCGAGCTTCATGCTCTGTTTGCTACAATTGAGGACACTTCTCCTGCTTGTGTTTCTCCTCCTCCAGGCTTCACGCCTAAACCCTATGTGGTTCAGACCTCCGGTGCCCAGACTCCACTTCATGTTCCTGCGGAATCTTCTGTCGCTCGTGCATCGTCGTCCAAGCGGAGACTTCTGCTTTTCCTACTCGATGCTCTGCGAGGCTCTTGTTCCGCTCTTCTGGTCGCCACTCGGACCCTACCGTCATCAACATCGACTGATGTTGCTGCCCTTGTCTTTTGTGTGTTCACTCACCCGACGACCTAGATTCTTTTTGTTTGGTCTGTTTTTTGTCTGGGTTGAGTGGGGCCTTCAGTGTGTCTTGGTGATGTTTGTATGGTGTATGATGTTTGTATCTGTATGATGATGTATGGTGATATACTTCGATGTTGTCATGATGATGTATTTTTGTCGTGATCATGATGTATCTTTTTGTGATCGACATGTAGATGTCCATCCGTTGATGTACTCATCTTTTATATATCTATATATGATGTTGCCGTTTATCTTGTGTCACACTATGCTATATTGCTTATCTTATCTGTGTGATGTATGATATGTTGTCTCCATGTATGATACACTCTCTGATGTGCTATTGAGACAATATATGAATTTGATATTCGATTTTCCATGCTATCTCTAGTATGATGCATTTGTGAAATCTCTTTTGAAACTATTTTTGTTTGTATATCTAAAATGTTGATATTGGACTTCAATTCCATTACTCACATGTGTATATGATGAGATTTTATGAGTTTTGATTTGAAATATCTTTATACTCTTTGATTGTTGTTAGTTCGTATTTAGCACTATTATTGTTGTTGTTATTTGATCCCACCTTTTTGGATAATGCCATAGGGGGAGAGAAATAAACATACAAGATTCATAATGGATGTGCTAAGTATGTTCTAACACTTGAATCTAAGATTTACGTTGCCTTAGATTCAGGGGGAGTAAGATTACAATGAATACGGATTTTAATTCCTAGATTTCTAGAATTATCTTCATCCATATCTCACTTATTTGCTTCAATTTATATGTAGATGCCCTAATATTTGTTGACTAACTTTATTGGCATCTATGTAGGGGGAGTAAGTTTTCATTACGCACAATTATTTATCTCTTTGTTTATGTTTGTTTGTCATCATCAAAAAGGGAGAGAATGTTGAGTATTGGACTTCTCCTTATTTGGTGTTAATGATGAGCAAACATAAATACTTGTGACTAATCCCCTATTTTGCAGTTAATCCATTGCCTACGCTAATTATGAAGATCTACTAGAAATGGATGACTCACTAAGTTCATTGAAGGTAAATTACATGGATTGGATGATCGTAGATGATGTTTGAAGCTCTGTGAAGACTTCAAGCTCATACGATGGAAAGAATAAATTATTCGTCAAATGTAATTTTCTTTTATCTCTTCTAGTATGTAGCTTAGAAGTAGAACTTTGATGGAGCACTCACACACATCTACATTCAGTCATAGGACTTCATTAGATCATTTGTCCTTAGACTCCAATTCATTTCTCTATTGGTTGTGCAAGGATTGTTTATAACAGTCGACTGCTTAACAGTTTACAGTCGACTGTCTCAAAAACAGTCGACTGTGTATTGTTCGACAGTCGCCTGTTATGCACAGACTTTTACAATATAGTTTTGGGCCTTCTCTGTTTATTTCGCACAGGCCACTGATGAATGATTCACATGCTCCTGTCCTGTTGACAGTCGACTGCGTTTTGTAATTCAGTCGCATGTATATCCTTTGCCCAAACACTGTTTGATCTGACTTTTACGGCCAGTCGACTAATGCTGTATATACAGTCGACTGTCTCTTGGATCAGTCGACTGTCTATGCTGCAACAGTCGTCTGTCTGTGAGTCATTTCTTTGACTCAGCTCTCTGGAAATTTCTCATGCTTTTGACAGTTGTCTGCTTAAGGATCTACAGTCGCCTGTTCTGATTAACAGTCGACTGTGTTCCTTGCATCAGTCGTTTGTCCTGTTACTTGTGAGATTTTCAGTATTTATCTAACTTACCCTTCTCTCGGCCAGTCGCCTGTCGAAGAAATTACAGTCGCCTGTTGGTTTAACAGTCGACTGTCTTTGCTTCATCAGTCGACTGTCCACGTGGTAAGTTACCGTTATGAATTCTCACCTACCCTTGCTGACTGTGCAACAGTCGACTGTGGATTGTTCAACAGTCGACTGTCGCGAGTTCAGATTCTATCCGTTGAGATTTTTCTCACGGATTCCAATTGGGTTTTTGCCTAAACTGTTTTATGGATTTGAGAAAGCTATAAGTAGAGCTTCTACTGTTCCATTGGAAGGTTACTCATTCATTGTAAAATCTCTCAAGATTTTATTTCCAAAGACCAAAGCTCTTAAATCTGAAGCCCTAAGTATTTCCAAATCTTGTTCTCTTGCTCTCCAACCTAGAACCAAAGAGTGATCATCTAGGTAATTGGTGCAGTCAAGAGAAAGGGCTTCTCCTCTCTTCCAAGAGAGTTCTTCAACACACATCACACTCCTCCTTCAAGTTCTACTTCAAGGCATATGTGATTGTAAGTGTTGTTTTCTTTATTTCATAACTTTCGTTATTTGAGATTTGCTCTCAGTTGTGAGAGTGGTTTGCTTGCTCCCAAGTTGTGGGAGTCAAGGACATCGATTGTATTCGATTGCAGTTGTAGATATGCTACAAGTGGTTTTTAAGGAAACCTCAAGTAATGGTTCTAACTTGAGTATCCGGTGGTATCCGGGTGGAAGAGACGTAGGATTACCAGGAACAAGTCGGGAGTTGACTTGGGTAATCCGAACCCTAGAAACATAATTGTGTTTGCAATTGTTTCTTAGTTGGGTTTAATTCTATTTCCGCATTATTTGTTGGATTGCATTTTATTTGGCGTAAATTCCTTTTAAATTTGCATAAACACTATTCAACTACTCATTCTAGTGTTTTTCCCATAGACATGGTCCCCTACAGCATCTGCTATAACTGCATGTGATTACTCGTGGGTTACACGAGAATTGTTAACAGCCTATTCACACACACACACACCCAAGGCTTAGATCTAGATCCAACAGATGATACACAAAAATAAAGGGAGAATGGTTGCTCCGAATCTTTAAAAAAATTAAAAGTAGAATACATTTTGACAAGAGCATACCAAAAATTTATTCTTTGGGTAGCGTACACACATAATTTTCAAAGAAATCAAAGAAAATTTCCCAAATGAGTTAGAAAAATAACAAAGGGAGTAGTATTATTGCACTAGATTGGATATGTTTGTGTATCTAAGTGTGTACATGACTTGCACTAGACCCCTTCTCCAATCCCAAGCAAGGATCACCCATCCAGACAAAAAATATGATGCCCCATCCGTAGAGATGGGTACTAATGTTTCTTGAGAAACATTGTTTTCTTGTTTCCATGTGGGCTATGGGGGCGAAGAATGTCTGTTTTTTTACAAGTCTGGAACTTTATTTATTAGTGGAAGGAACAGCATTGAATCCCACAATGCAATACAACTAGCCAACAACATCAGTGTGCAACAGAAAAATGACATTGCACCAAACCTGCATGCTGACAGAGGTTAAATGAATAGAGATATTCCCCTACTTTTTCATGTCATACAAAGTCACGGGCTTGCCTTGAAACTACAAAGCTATGCACATTACAAAATTTTCAAAGAACACTCTACAGTTACAAGAAAAGGTTGCTGTCAATTTGATTACTAAATTCAGCACATGAATGGCCCATGTTGCAGAAACTATAATGATGCTCAAACGTAGCCAGAAAATGGTCAGAATCATATTATCAGAAAAGGACTACACATAATAAATTTTTTCTTAATATTTGAAAAAATTAAGGGACATATAACATGAAGTTCAAGTTCAAATTCAGGCTTTTTACTCAAATGTTAATGGCTTTGTTTGGCAATTGTTGTTGTGTTGAGGTTAGCCCCGAACCCGAGTCAACCCCAGCCAAACAACTTCAAATTAAAGGGTTTGGTGTTGAGAAAATAAGATTAGGGATAGGTTGGACATTTCGAAAAAGAGTACTGCTATATAATTTGAGAGAGAGAGAGAGAGGGAGAGGGGTGCAGCATATTTAGAGAGTAAGTCAGCAAGAAAGTAGGACATTGCTCTCTTCCTCCTGAGAGCAGTAGTAGTAATGTCCTTCTTGGAGGAGAGCTGTAGAGAGATGGTGTTGTCCATGGAATCAAACAAACCAGTGCCTGCCCCATTCCTCACGAAAACCTATCAGCTTGTTGATGATCCCTGCACCGATCACATTGTGTCATGGGGTGAAGATGACACCACCTTTGTTGTATGGAGGCCGCCTGAGTTCTCAAGGGATATCTTGCCCAACTACTTCAAGCACAACAATTTCTCAAGCTTTGTTAGACAGCTCAACACCTATGTAAGTTTACATCTCCAATATTTCTACACCTCAACATTCTACATCATCCATTAGCTTTTTGTTTTTTCTTTTGGCTTGCTTGGTTTTTTTGGTTCAGTTTTGTATAGTATTCTTTTTTCTAGATCCTTCTTTGTAGAAATATATGCTGAGTTTGAACCCCTTTTTCATATCCTTATCTGGGTGATGAAGCTGATTCATATTATCTATATGTATCTGCGCAGGGATTCAGAAAGATAGTTGCAGACAGGTGGGAGTTTGCAAATGAATTTTTCAGGAAAGGAGAGAAGCAAATGCTCTCTGAGATCCACAGGAGAAAAACATCTCAACTAGTCCCCCAACAGTATTACTACCACCACCACCACCACCACCACCAACCCCTGCATCCTCAACAACAACAACAACAACAACACATCACAAGCTCGCCGCCAAATTTGTGTGCTTCCTACCAAGATGAAATGGCAAACAACTGGGTTGATCCTCCAATGCATTCGGCCCCGAACGATGCCGACAGCACCAATTTCCTCTCGGCCCTTTCGGAGGACAACCAGAGGCTGAGGAGGAGAAACTCATTCCTGTTATCAGAACTCACCCACATGAAGAAGCTCTACAACGATATCATCTATTTTCTACAAAATCATGTGAGGCAAATACCGTCTCCTGCTACTAGGAATGCTTGCATGCTGATAGACACGGGCCTTCCGGAGGTACAATCCTATCGGAATTGCTTGACGACGAGCACTGGTTCGTTGAAGCTAATGGAGGAATCTGAGAAGGCAGTTAAGCTTTTTGGTGTGTCTCTTCATGGCAAGAAAAGATTGCACCGTGAATGTGAGCCTCCAGAATAGTCGTAGTGGTTGTTAGAATAATTAACCAATGTTGTAGTAGAAGCGAATCAAGCAGTAGTTATGAATTTCTTCAAGTTCTTCTTCAATGTTGAATTGTTTGCCATTTTGACGGTGTCTCTAATTTTTATGAACATGTAGCACACCCCACATATGCTATGCATAGATACCCGGATATGCCCAAATATATAGCAGAAACCCATTTGGGGATGGTAAAAGAGGCTTTGGCCTGCATGAATGTGATCTGGCCCAAGAATGGCACGTTCGACTCGTGAAGAGGGCTGCAGCCCATGCTAAGAAGCTTCTGGTTTGTTTAGAACGAAGTGGCACAATGACCCGTCAAATATGGCATCGACCTAAAGCCACAGAGTTCCGCTTGAAAGAGGATGAGTAAAGGTGGGCAGGGTTCGCTTAGAAGGACGTACGTTCCCGTAGGGTTTGTATATTATTCTGTTACTTTACATGCTAGCCAGGAAAACCTAAATTCTACTATTCTATGATAGACATCCGCACCACAGACTTCTTGATATCTTGATTTGATCACCGTAAGAGCTAAGAAGCGAAAGGTAATTGTGGAGGAAATACAAAGGTTGTTTGGTGCTACTTTCATTTCCAAAGTCTAATATTTTAGCTGGTTGATGAATGCGATGTTAGTAAAGAGAAAATAGAAAGTGATGAATGTGCGATTGACTTCATTGACTCAAACGAAGGTTGCAATATGTTTACCTATGGATGGATCGGCAATATATTTACAATCCTCACACCATACTAATCACAATCCTCACACCATAATATTCATTACTTGCTATGTATAATCCTTTGGATATTTTGTGTGGCATCAACATACAACTAAAGCTTAAGTATTTTCCAATTAAGTGAGATTCTTTCCCGCTTTTCCCATCGAATATGCAAAAGCAAAATCCATACTTTAATACATACATCAAAGCTGCATTCCAGTACATTAGATTCTTCCTGTCTTCAATCAGTGACTTAAAAGACTTCTTCTAAACAACATAGAGCCCATCGTGGCTGTGATAAGATGTTTAGTAGCAGTCATTTCTCCTTCTAACTTTTGTATCTTTTCTGTTGGATAGTGAAGCGATTAAAATATTGAAAATACTAAAATTTGGGTAATATTCAAATTGCGTTCCCTCCAACAAAGATGCCAGTTAGTGATACGATCAATGATAATCAAGTTTAAGCCCATAGTTTGAGGAATTAAATAGAGACAAATTCAGAATGCTCCAATATCATTGCACTGTCCGAGAAATAATGCTAAAGAAATCATCCTAGCAACAAACATCTCCCTAGATTATGTCAAATGCTTGAAAAAAAAGAAATTAATTTGGAATACCAAGATAACTAGAACTTATTATAGAATTATATGATTCGCTTATTCATCAGAGAGAGGAAGGTCCTTTGCAAAAGCTCCACGTCTAGAAGAAGACTAATTCATTTGATGATGACAACGAACATGCATACCATGGCTGATGCATGTTGAATCATTGTAACCTGGCATTGTATTCCGAATTGTAAATGCTAGTAGAAATATATGCATGCATTATTAAAATTTATAGTTGTTGGACAATATTTAAAAATGAAAAATAAAATTTCAATATACTAATTAGCCAAAATTGGGACGTTAAAATTATTAATTATTTGGCTTCTTTTGAAATATTCCTTATTCTCATTTTCTCTCTCTATTTATTTTTGAGATTTCTGTCAATAGCACCCCTGTTGGATGTTGAGGCAAAGCTTAGCACCCCAAAGACATGATCTTTTGAGGGGAGGAGGAGAAAACCGAGAAGAATCTGTGAAAACTATAGTGTGTAGGAAACTGAAATAACTGTGATCAAATTACACTATATCTGTGTACAGACAAGCACATATGTGTGTACACAATGCACTACAAGTGTGTACACAAAAATGTGAACACAAAATTTCAGAATGAGAAAGAACGATTTTTTCAGGGATTTTTTATATAGATTTCAGGCAAAGCTGAAGCTCTCCTTCTTCTTCTTCTTGGATATTTTTTGATGATCTTGATCTTAGATCTCTCTCTCTCTCTCTCTCTTTTTTTAATTACATATACATCATTATTTCACTTCTACAGCCATGCCATGTCAAAAGCTTACATGAAATAGTACAAGCATTTACTACACTAGACAAAATACACAGATCTCAAAGGACTTGCTTTCTCAGAGTACAAAATTACTTTGCATACAACTGATCTCTTTTTCTTCAGCAGCTGAACATACTTGGCTTTCTGGCTGAACACACTTGTTCACAACTTGAACATACTTACCTTTAAGGTTGTACATACTAGTTCACATCTTGGACATACTTAGGTTTAAGGCTGTACACACTTGTTCACATCGTGGACATACTTATGCAGCTGGCTGAATACACAAATTGAACAGCCAAACACACTTCAGTCTGAATTAACTCCAACATTTTGTTGGATGCAATGATCTAGGAACTTTAGTTTGATGATGACAAACGTGTGCAAAGTATCTAATGTGTGTGCTAGTGTGTTTCAGGATTGTTGAACCGATATATCTCTCTTAATATGGAGGAATTACTAGGTATTTGGGGGGAGAGAGAGAGAGAGAGAGAGAGAGAGAGAGAGAGAGAGAGAGAGAGAGAGAGAGAGAGAGTGGTGTGCTCAAAGAAAGTGGACTTAGTCCAATTTGAGGAGAGATGGAAATGTTTTGGTGACTTGGTCAAAGATCCATTAATATAGCATGATGGACTTGGTCCAAAGAGGAAAAGGGATGGAACCAAATTTGGATTCAAAATGGATTTGATCATATCTTTTAGCTATATTTACAAATAGTTGATGTTACCCATTAGCGATTCAAACTCCAATACAAAATCCCAATCAAATTATATGATTCATATATCATAGGGATTCCACATCATCATCCTAGCCGCACTTCATCAAAACCCTAACACACATCCTATATAAGTTTTGTATCAAAGGGAAAGAGCCTGCGGAAAAAAACAAAAAAAAAGGGGTATACAACATTTTGTGGCAACAAAATTTATTGATTGCAGCAGCAAATCTCAAAAAGCAAAGCAAAGCAAAAGCGCAATATTTTCGAGACTTTCCTCCGACCAAAACTCCAAGAGCTACCATTGCTACAGAGATCAAGAGCCAATCCCTCATCATCGCAAGCAACCAAGGAGAAGGAATCGCCGCCGAGGACGAGAGGCCGGAGAACGCTGCTGTCTACAATCCCCGTTGCACGCCGTCGTGAAGAAGCTGCTCTCGTCTTCAAAGCTCTACCGTCGAGTTGAGAAAGTGGTCACCGCCAAGAGCTGAGAATCCCACGCCGCCGCTGTTGAGATTCACGTCGCCGTTGCCAAGAAGAATCTCCGTCGAAGAGGAGAGCGCTGCCGCCGTCGTGCTCGCTGTCGACCCGCACGTTGAATTAAGTTGAAGCCACCGCTTGAAGAATCCATCGAAGACACCGTCGCTTGATGCAGTGGAGACTGCATGCATCGAAGGAGACGCCGTCGTCGTGCGCCGAAGTTATCGTTGCCATCTGAGTTGAAGAACCCACCAGAGACTCGTCGCCAAGCTCTCGTCACCTGAGTTGATGTCGCCATCGTCGTCTGGGTTGTTGTCGTCCTCGTGATCTGATCGTTGCTGCTGTCGTGTGAAGAAGTCATCGTTAATCGGAGAGCTGTCGCCGTGATCACCAAGGAGAAGTCGCCGTCCACTGCTGCTGCAAGTCGGAGAAGAAGGCTCTGTCATCTGCCGCTGTCGAAGCAAACGGCCGCACGAAATCACCGCCTCGTCGCCTCCGTACTTGTTGCGTCATCTCCTTGGCGTCGAGAAGAAACGTTCGAGTCATCGTCGCCGTAGAGATCATCGCCGCAAGAAGTCGCCATCGCTGAGGAATTTGCTGGCCGCCTGCATGCCCTAAGGAGAGACGACGTCGAAGCACACAAACGAAGCTGATCACGTAAGGAGCTCGGAGAAATCAGATCGAATCGTTGGGCTGACGTGGCAACCGCATCTGAACAAAAACAAACCAATCAACGGCGTGGATTCAAGTTCCCAGGAGCACATGAGGATGCATTTGAACGCAAATTAAGTTGACGTGGATAAGCCTTTTAAGGTAATTGCTGAGCGCACAGACCGCTTATAAATCATTTTGAACTGGGATTACTCTACACACAGACCAGTGTGCTATTTGCGATACAGGAGTCGGATCGAGACACCGTTTGCGTCAGATTGGAGCTGACGATGTGCTGATTGACAGAGACGCCTACACGGACAGGAATTGAGCATTTCTAAACCCTTAAACTCTTTTATTCGTGTCTTAGTGTAATGTTTTCTGTAGGGGAAACTTTGCCATTTTTGGGGACTATTTTGGCACTTGTCTGGTTAGGGCTAGACAAGTGGGACCCAGCTAGTTTGGGACTAGCTGGTAGAAAGCAATACTAGTATTGATAGTGAGAGAAAACACAGTGAGTGGGGTACTGAGAGCCTGTCGAGTGTAGAGACGTAGAGGGTGCTCTGAGCATGCTCTAACTTGTGGTTTTGTACCTATTGCGCTATTCAATACTAGTATCTGCTTTGGGGGCTGGAGTAGGTTGAAGGGTCGACCGAGCCAGGGTAAATCTGCTGTGTACTCTGTGTCTGCTTTTTATTTACTCTGTTGCTGCTATAACTGCGTGTGCTTATTCGTGGGTTGAACGAATTATTTTTATAAGCCTATTCACCCCTCCTCTAGGCTAGGATCCAGATCCAACAAGTGGTATCGGAGCAGGTTTTAGGATCTAGCCTAGGATTGACCATGAATAACCATATGGATAGTGATTTTGCTGAGGGTCAGTCTGTTTCCCGTCCCCTAGATTTAATGGAGGTGATTATGCTTATTGGAAAAATCGAATGAAAATCTACCTTATTTCTGTTGATTATAAAGCTTGGCAAATAATTGAAAAAGGATATAAATTGCCTGTTATTAAAGTAGAAAATGTTGAGATTGAAAAACCAAAGGACAAATGGGATGATAATGATTGGAAATCTTATTCTTTGAATGCTAAAGCTATGAATGCTCTCATTTGTGCACTTGATAAATCTGAATATAATAGAATCTCACATTGTTTAGCTGCACAGGAAATATGGCATACTTTGGAGGTGACGCACGAGGGAACGTCACAGGTAAAGGAGTCTAGACTGTCTCTTTTGAGTGCAGAGTTCGAGGGATTTCGCATGCTACCATCAGAGAGCATATCAGAGATGTATACGAGGTTCACCGACATAGTATACAAGTCTAGCTTGATTGGAAAGCCATATGATAGCCTCGATCAAGTGAGGAAGATCCTAAGAACATTGCCAAGCTCTTTCAGACCAAAGGTCACCGCCATCCAGGAAGCAAAGGTATTGTCACAATTGAAGGTTGAGGACCTTATTGGTAATTTGATGTCCCATGAGTTGGAACTGCAAAATGTTGAAGCAAGAGAGAAACCTGGGGAGAAAGAGAAAGCCATAAAGCCCCTTGCTTTGCAAGCTAGCGAAGAAGAGGATGATGACGACGACATAGTGCTAATGGTGAGAAACTTCAGAAAGTTCATCAAAACCAAGCATGGGAGAAACGAAATGGCACCCAGGTTTAATCGTTCTAACTTTAATAATTCTTCCAAGCAATTTAATGATCAGAAATCTACTGATAGAATGCAATGTATTAAATGCAAGGGAAGAGGACATCTGATGAAGGATTGCCCAAATGAAACTGCTCAGCTCGCTAAAGGAAAAGAAAAAGCGAAGGTATTAACATGGGATATGGATAGCGAAGCTGAAAGCGAGGAGGAAAATGAAGCCCATTCTTGCATGGCTTTGATGGGCATCCAAGATGAGAAACCGTCAGGTAGTAAAGCTGAACTTCTTAAAATTTGCAAAGAAATGCAATATCAAATAGTAGATCATGAGTTCACTATTGAATGTCTCCAAAATCAGAACTATGATATGCAAGTTATAGATGATAAGGTGTTTAAAGAGAATGAAAAGCTTAAAATTGAACTTAATGCATGTAAGTCTACTATTGAAATCATGAAGAAGGAAAAGCTAGCTTTGGTGAAACTGCTCCTTGTATTTCTTGTTCCTCATTATTAAACAAAAATAGCATGCTTAAACTTGATTTGATTAAGCTCGAAACTGAAAAAGACTATGTGATTAGAGATCTTAATGATAAATTTTGCATGTTGGATAATGACTTTAAAAGAAAAATGATTGAATTTGAAAAGAAGGAAGAGGAAAACAAGAGAGCTTTTATTAGTAAATGCACGATGCTTGTGGAAGAAAACAAACAATTAAAAACCAAAGTCTCTCATCTTGAAATGGCCATTAAGAAATTCTCTATGGGAAAACAATCGTTGGACACTATTTTAGAGAATCAATTATATGGCAATAATAGAGGAGGACTTGGTTTTGGTCTGAAAAACGTTGAAAAGCAAAAAATTCAAGAAATTCCACAATGTACCATCTATTGCAAAGAACAAATATGCAAAGTGCTTTACTTGTGATAGTGTAGGCCACACTTCATATTATTGTAAATTTAGGAACACAAATATCAAGTTTAAACAAGTTTGGGTTCCTAAATCTCTAATGGCTAACACTCGTGGACCTTGTTGGATTCAAAGGTCACACTTAACACCTTTCATGTAGGTAAGGTGGAGGTTTGGCAAGGAGCAAATTTTTCAATGTCTCATTCTTTTAGCTCCTTCGTCAAATAGCGACGAGAAGGCAAAATTTTTATCCCTCTTTGCATTTCATTGCATACCTTCATAGATTGTTTTGTGTGCTTGATTTATTTTTTCTTGTGTGCTTGTTTGCATGATTTTTTAGAGTTTTTATTTCTGGAAATTTTTTTTTAAAAAAAATTTGAGCTTAAAAGAATACCATTTATGATTTATCCTAAGTGGTATTGTATGAATGTTCAAGTCTATCCCTTGTAGAAGTTAATTCATTATTGTTGTAGCTACATGAACATGTTGTTCTCTTTTTAGTAGCCATGACATGTTTCATAAATTTCAAATTTGACTTCTACACATACATTTGGACTTTCACGATAATTGACTTTTTAGTGCTTTTGGCGATTCTTTTGAAGAATAATGGAAAGTGAATGTAGGAATGATTAATTTCTGATTTTTCTAAGGGATATGAAGTGTTTAGCCATGAATTAAAATTGAGCACAAAAGAATTGAAAAAAAAAACTATATTTGCTCCGTATGAAAAATGGATACACTTCATGGCTAATACACAACCCACGAGTATCCAACTTATGCTACATGGGTAATCATTAGCGTTGGTATATATTACTCGTCAAGCAATGCCACCCCACATTTAAAAGTCCTTTTAGGCCATGTTTTGAGGTTCGGTAACTTGAACTCATCTTTGATGAGGTGGAAAAAATCAATCCTATTGATTTTCATGAAAGATGGAAAATGTGGATTGATTTGGTTGATTGTTCTAAAATTGAATCTCCCTTAGTACTTTATTGTCTATATCATTACACTTACACAAAGGTGGAGAAGTCACTTTGTGAAAATCCATGAGCTTGAATTGCTAATTAGAAAACTCAAGTGAATGCTAGATATAACTTATAATGGTTTATTTTTGCATGAGATATTTTTTTGAGACTTCATTAGCCCACTTTTGATGATAACAACGGGGGAGAAAGGTTATATGTTGAAGGGGGAGCTTGAAAAATGCATAAAGAGGGGGAGCTTGAGAGAAGGGGGATCATGCTTATATTTGCCATACTTATTGTGCATGCTTGGTATTGCTTGTATGTCTCATTCCATATCATCCATACATCAAATTGCATTGCACCCTTCAACACACTTCACACACTCATATTCAATGTAAAAATCTTTCATTGGTTTGTCATCATCAAAAGGGGGAGATTATTGGACGCAACGATCTAGGAACTTTAGTTTGATGATGACAAACGTGTGCAAAGTATCTAATGTGTGTGCTAGTGTGTTTCAGTATGGTTGAACCGATATATCTCTCTTAATATGGAGGAATTACTAAGTATAAAGCATTTGGGAGAGAGAGAGAGAGAGAGTGATGTGCTCAAAGCAAGTGGACTTTGTCCAATTTGAGGAGAGATGGAAATGTTTTGGTGACTTGGTCAAAGATCCATTAATATAGCATGATGGACTTGGTCCAAAGAGGAAAAGGGATGGAACCAAATTTGGATTCAAAATGGATTTGATCATATCTTTTAGCTATATTTACAAATAGTTGATGTTACCCATTAGCTATTCAAACTCCAATACAAAATCCCAATCAAATTATATGATTCATATATCATAGGGATTCCACATCATCCTCCTAGCCGCACTTCATCAAAACCCTAACACACATCCTATATAAGTTTTGTATCAAAGGGAAAGAGCAGGCGGAAAAAAAACAAAAAAAGGGGGGCTACAACATTTTGTGGCAACAAAACTTATTGATTGCAGCAGCAAATCTCAAAAAGCAAAGCAAAGCAAAAGCGCAATATTTTCGAGACTTTCCTCTGACCAAAACACCAAGAGCTACCATTGCTACAGAGGTCAAGAGCCAAGCCCTCATCTTCGCAAGCAACCAAGGAGAAGGAATCGCCGCCGAGGACGAGAGGCCGGAGAACGCCGCTGTCTACAATCCCCGCTGCACGACGCCGTGAAGAAGCTGCTCTCGTCTTCAAAGCTTTACTGTCGAGTTGAGAAAGTGGTCACCGCCGAGGTCTGAGAATTCCACACCACCGCTGTTGAGATTCACGTCGCCGTTGCCAAGAAGAATCTCCGTCGAAGAGGAGAGCGCTACCGCTGTCGTGCTCGCCGTCGACCCGCACGTTGAATTAAGTCGAAGCCACCGCTTGAAGAATCCATCGAAGACGTCGTCGTTTGCTGCAGTGGAGACTGCACACATCGAAGGAGACGCCGTCGCCATGCGCCGAAGTTGTCGTTGCCATCTGAGTTGAAGAACCCACCGTAGACTCGTCGCCAAGCTCTCGTCACCTGAGTTGCTGTTGCCATCGTCGTCTGGGTTGTTGTCGTCCTCGTGATCTGATCATCGCTGCTGTCGTGTGAAGAAGTCGCCGTTAATCGGAGAGCTGTCGCCGTGATCACCAAGGAGAAGTCACCGTTCGCTGCTGTTGCAAGTCGGAGAAGAAGGCTCTATAATCTGCCGTTGTCGAAGCAAACGGCCGCACGAAATTGCCACCTCATCGCCTCCGTACTTGTTGCCTCATCTCATTGGCGTCGAGAAGAAACGTTCGAGTCATCGTCGCCGCAGAGATCATCACCGCAAGAAGTCACCGTCGCTGAGGAATTTACTGGCCGCCTGCATGCCCTAAGGAGAGACGACGTCGAAGCACACAAACGAATCCGATCACATGAGGAGCTCGAAGAAATCAGATCGAATCGTTGGGCTGACATGGCAACCGCATCAACACAAAAACAAACCAATCAACGGCGTGGATTCAAGTTCCCAGGAGCTTGTGAGGATGCATTTGAACGCAAATTAAGCTGACGTGGATAAGCCTTTTAAGGTAATTGCTGAGCGCACAGGCCGCTTATAAATCAGTTTGAACTGGGATTACTCTACACACAGACCAGTGTGCTATTTGAGATCTATGAGTCTGATCGAGACACCGTTTGCGTCAGATTGGAGCTGACGATGTACTGATTGACAGAGACGCCTACACGGACACAAACTGAGCATTTATAAACCCTTAAACTCTTTTATTCGTTTCTTAGTGTAACGTTCTCTGTAGGGGAAACTTTACCATTTTTGGGGACTATTTTGGGACTTGTCTGGTTGGGGCTAGACAAGTGGGACCCAGCTAGTTTGGGACTAGCTGGTAGAAAGCATTACTAGGATTGATAGTGAGAGAAAACATAGTGAGTGGGGGTACTGAGAGCCTGGCGAGTGTAGAGACATAGAGGGTGCTCTGAGCGTGCTCTAACTTGTGGTTTTGTACCTATTGCGCTATTCAATACTAGTATCTACTTTGGGGGCTGGAGTAGGTCGAAGGGTCGACCGAACCAGTGTAAATCTGCTGTGTACTCAGTGTCTGCTGTTTATTTACCATATTGCTGCTATAACTGCGTGTGCTTATTCGTGGGTTGCACGAATTATTTTTATAAGCCTATTCACCCCCCCTTTAGGCTAGGATCCAGATCCAACACATATCCTCCCTTTAATTTAGGCTGGGTCTAAGCCCAAGCTCATTTCTGAATTTGATGAATTGTTTGATGTCCAAAGCCTTTGTAAACCAATCAGCTAGTTGGTCAAGTGACTTGCAAGGTTGAAGCACAATTGCTTTTTCAGAAACCAATTCTCTTATGAAGTGATACCATGTATCAATATGCTTGGTTCTTCCTTAATTGATGAAATTCTTTGCAAGATGGATTGTAGACTTGTTATCACAAAAAATAGCAGTACCTTCACCTTGCTCTTGCTTCAGATCTTCCAGAATCCTTTTCATCCGTACTACTTGGTGTGATGTATAGGACACGACCATATACTCAGCTTCTGTTATGGAGAGAGCAACTGAATTCTGCCTTTTGGTGCCCCATGTGATACAAGATTTTTGTCATGCCCCACTTCCCAAGTACGGAAGGCGAGACATGAGAAGGTCCGCTCAGACTTGGAGCTGTGAAGCTGCAGTCTGATAAGCGTCTGTGTATGATACCAATAGCAGATTCTTGCAATGCGACGGACCAACAACAATGATAAATAGAAAGCAGACATAAAAATATCCACCAACAACATCCAACAAATATTCCAACATCACAGAGAAAAGTCACAAAAGTACATCGTCTGAATAAGGCCAAAAGCATGGCAGAAACATAAACATAGAGAGATGGGTACTACGCACCGAATCCTAATAGCAACTACTAAAAGCCACAACAACTAAGGGTAACTCCAAGTGAGTCTAGGACTGGTCACCAGTGTCCTCAAACTCAGTCTCTGAAGGGACCTCGAACTTAAAGTCTGCGAACTGCTCGTCCTCTGTAACTAACTCTGACTCAGAACCTGACATGTGACACCCTAAGAGAAGAGGGCACATGTCAGCAAAAGTCTTCGAAAGAAAACGGAGGACTTTTGTGCAAGGATATAAATAAAAGTAAAGCGACTAGTAGTTCTAATATAATAAAATGACATGACATTAAAAGTATGCAACAATTAAAATGACATGATAAGAAAAACATGCACATCGTAGAAAAAACTACAAAAACACCATTTTACGATTTTTACGAATCATTAACTTTTCACATTGTGCACAGAGTTTACGCCTTACAGCTGAAGTGGCTGTACAGGCACACTTCTATGCTGAGTGGTCGCTTAACCCTACCCCTCCACGTGTATCGAGCGTTGGTTTTCCAACTACGTTGTGCTCGCTTCTGGGTCACGAGCCAGGAAGTGTTGTTCAATTTGGCATAGGGGTGCACCTAGCCTCAATCAATATGTAGGAGTCAGGATCCTACTCGTCGCAGCTTACATTTGAAAGTAGCTATGCTACAACAATCATTGTAGAGCAAGATGATGCATGAAATGACATGACAAGTTGCATGAGCATGACAATAAGCAATTAAAAGTGCGTACAGATAATTTGAGAGTAAACATGACATTGCGACATGAAATGATAGCATGTTAAAGGTGTCGGATCTAGCTTCGTTGTCAAGCTAGATCTAGTAAGGGCGTCTATGAGACTATCATTTCATCGCCTAGTCTCTTTTACGCTAGTACACAAATTGGCTTAAAACGTGGCCTAAACAAACACTGGCAAGTATCACTTGCCTTTTTCTAGTGATATCGGTTGTTGGGTTCGTCTAGACGGGTACTACGTGTTGGTACTTCCGGTTCTCCGTTTAAAAACAAATCACCGAATTAGATCTTTTGTGAATAACCACAATATCAAAATAATATCTAAAGCGGGTCCGTCTAATTTTATCGGGTTCTCTGGCTAGGGTGATATCTATTTTGTGTCACACTAACCTGATACATCTTATTTCTTTCTGGTATTATCTAACAACAAGCTGTTAAAATTAATACTAAGCAGTTAATTAATATTAACAACCTAATACTAGTTGATAACATGGGTATCAGTATCTAAAACTCTTACCTACTCTCTACCTACAACATTAATAACCCTCCTAACTCTCTCTCTTCTATTCATAATTTTAACAATAGGCTGTCCTCTTATCTTTCTCACTGTCACACATTTTCTCTCTGCCTCTCTCTTTCTATCATTTAACCAAGCTGTCAACTTCTTTATTAATTCTTATTCAATAGGCGAAGCTCTCTCTCTTTTAAACATTCACTTTTCTTTTCAGTCTTTGTCTCTCTTTATCCCCCCTTTCTATCTTCTGTCTTCTTCGTTTCATTTCTTTTTTTCCTAAGTTACAACAGGTCACGCAAAGAAGGGGGGAGAGGGAGGTCTTATGCGTGCGGGCATGAGGGAGGTCTTATGCGTGCGGGCATGAGGGAGGAGGGGACGACCGGTGGCGGTGCAGGAGCGTCGGACGGAGGCTACATGCGGGCGGACGGTTCACGACGCGGGGGCGGCGGCGAACTGGCGCTGGAAAGGCGGTCCGACGGTCGGCGGCTCCTCACGGTAGCGGCGCGTACTGGAGGGTTGAGGGTAGAGGCTGGCCAAGGGAGAGGGAGAAAGAGGATGGAGGAAGGAGAAGGAGTTGGGTTTGTTTGGGTTTTTGAATCTGAAATCCTAATTTTAGATTTGGTTTGTGTGTTTGAATCTGTGTTTCAAAACTTCAGATCTGAAGTTCCCTATTTTCTTGATTCAGTTTTGGGGATTGGTTGATTTTTGGGAAGAATCAAAAGTAGGGTTTCTGTATTTGATTGGTTGATTGGGTTTGTTTAGACTGATGAAGATGTGGGTGAATGGGTTTGCTGTTTCTGTTTTGATTTGGGTTTGTAGGTTACGGTTGTGATGAAGGTGGGAAAATTTTGCAGATTGGTTGGGCAGGGGGAGATGTCTGGCTTAATAGGATGAACAGGGAGACAGCCTATTCCCATTGTCAAACCCATATTAATTAGATTGGGATATGTGTGCAACTTTAGATTAATGAGGAAGGAGAGTTCTGTTTTGCTTAAATGAAATGAATGCCAAGTTAGACTAATTGTAAGGGGAGGAATCTGATGTAGCAACGTGTGTGTTGTCGTTTAGGTAGTGTTAATGTAATCACGTAATTAAGTAAGTTTTAGATGTAATTAATAAAGTAATTAGTG